>CAUYSK010045326.1:0-35608 GCA_963575035.1 Avahi laniger | reverse complement strand
GCGCCACCATGCCCGGCTAATTTTTTCTATATATATTTTTAGCTGTCCAATTAATTTCTTTCTATTTTTGGTAGAGACGGGGTCTCGCTCTTGCTCAGGATGGTCTCGAACTCCAGAGCTCAGAACGATCCGCCCGCCTCGGCCTCCCAAAGTGCTAGGATTACAGGCGTGAGCCACCGCGCCCGGCCAATGTAGTAGTTTTGATCAATGTACCAGAAGTAAGATGTTACTATTAGGGGAAGCTGGGGAAAGGTATATATGAACTCTGTACTGTATTTATAACTCTTCAGTAAATCTAAAATTATTTCAAAATGCAAAGTTAAAAGAAGCTAAACTTAGTCTTTTAAAAATTAAACATGCTGTTTGAAAGCAAATTCTAGAAAAACCCGGTCTGGGTAGGTGTTGAGGCCAGGGCTACAGGGTGAGAGTTTTACTCACCCAGATACCCAGATATGTGCTAGGTATTTGACTAACTGTAAGTACTACCCGTGACGAGGTGACAAAGAAGGGTAGCATGTAGCAATTCTTTTACAAATCAGGAACTTCTAGCACCCTATGAAAAAAACCCAGTTCCTTCGTTCAATATAAACAAGCCTGGTTCAAAACACAGCAGCCCAACTTCAAAGAGGTCCAAATATAAGTTTTCTTAAACTCACATCTTAGAGTTATTTGGTCAGCTTGGGGTTTGGAAGGAATTTCTCATTGTAGTGCTAAACCTGAAATGGTAATTGTGTTTGAGTAAGTGTCCTGAACATAAGCCAGGGAGGAGGAAGGGGAATGATCCAGCTCAATGATTTTTTTATTGATACATAATAGTTGTATGTATTTGGGGGTATATGTGATATTTTGATACATGTATATATAGCGTATAATCAGATCAGGGTAAAATTGAGATATTTGTCACCTCAAACATTTTTTCTTTATGTTGGGAACATTTGAATTCTTCTCTTGTAGCTATTTTAAAATATACAATAAATTATTGGTAACTATCGTCACCCTACTGAACTTTTGAACACTAGATTTTATTCCTTCTATCGAACCGTGTTTTCATACCCATTAGCCAGCTTTTCTTCATCCCCCTACTTCCCAGCCTCTGGTAACTATCATTCTACTCTCTACCTCCATGAAATCCACTTTTTAAGCTCACACATATGAGGGAGCACGTGTGATATTTGTCTTTCTGTGCCTGGCTTATTTCACTGAACATAATGACCTCCAGTTCCATCCATGTTGCTGCAAATGACAGAGCACCATCCCCCTGAGTGTTCTGTTCTTCTCTAATCCCTGAATCAAATTGTCTGTGGAGTTAACTCCTGTGTCAGCTAAAAGACAGATGTCTTTGTAACCTAGTGTGATCAGCATGACACATTTCTTAAAAAAATATATATATTATTAAAAACATGTTTGGGGAGGGGATGTGGAATCTAAAAGAACTATGGTGCTCTTCATTCTTTTAAGTTCTTTAGAAATGTATTCTTATGTGTATGCTTTACTTAGTTAGGATCAGCATGTGTACCTGCTCTTTCCTATTCTGCTGTTTTCACTTAACATTATTTCAGATTGTGGTTTCTACCCACACAGTGCACATAATTGCCATCTTTAATGGCTATGTAACATTCCATTGTATTGAATAGCATGCCAGTTCTTAGGGCTGGGCTCATTTTTTCTCAGCAGACCTAAAGGCCTGCTGTCTTTTAGCACCGGAAATCTATTTTAGTTCCTGGAAGAGGTGACTAGCATAAGTGTGGGATCGCGTGGGATTCCTGAGTCATCAGCACACAGCACAGCCTGAGTGCTTTGTTAACATTGCTGTGCCCACTACCTGACAGCAGAGCCTTCCTGGGTTCCCTGGACCTGAGCTGGGAACTTCCTGGGAAGTACAAGCCCCCTGATTCCCATGACCCTGAGCTGATGTTATCTATATGCCAACAGCAGAGAGTATATACTGCTTTCTCCATCGCCTGGCATAACAGCTCCACCTATGTTTCCCACAGAGCTTGACGTGAAAGAAAAGGCAAGGGGAGTGGAAATATAAATTATTAGTATTACAGCTGAAGGAATAAAACACAAGTCGGGGTGCAATGGCTATAGTTCTTCTGGGCACACCTACGAAAATGAAGTAAGATGAGGGGATGATTCAAGTCCTGGAAAGTTGGATGATTGCCCTTATTCTCCACGCCCCTTCCTGTCAGAAATTCAAATTTTGGTCTCCCAATAAAGTATTTACAGGGTTGAGTAACAAAGCAGTGAGTCCAGGCTTGACTCTTCTCCCAGCCATGGCCAGTGGCATCTTTTTTTTTTTTTTTTTGAGACAGAGTCTCACTCTGTTGCCCTGGCTAGAGTGAATGCCGTGGCGTCAGCCTAGCTCACAGCAACCTCAGACTCCTGGGCTCAAGCAATCCTTCTACCTCAGCCTCCCGAGTAGCTGGGACTACAGGCATGCGCCACCATGCCCGGCTAATTTTTTCTATATATTTTTAGCTGTCCAATTAAGTTCTTTCTGTTTTTGGTAGAGACGGGGTCTTGCTCTTGCTCAGGCTGATCTCGAACTCCTGAGCTCAAACAATCCGCCCGCCTCGGCCTCCCAGAGAGCTAGGATTACAGGCGTGAGCCACCGCGCCCGGCCGGCCAGTGGCATCTTAATGATTAAGAATACTAGTTGGCAGGATTCTCCTGCCCAAGGAGAGTGATGTTGTGTTCAGTATACTTGAGTATTACATCTTACCAGTGGCAACTGCCTTGAAAATGAATGATTTTGAGGAGGTTACTGGGAGAGAAGAGTGATATTCAAAACACAGCTGGTATGGCCCAAGCACCAACACGCAGATCTCTGGGGATTTATAGCTGGGTTAGCTACTACTGGTTTCCATCCTTCAACCCTGAATGATCACTGTTCTTTCTCTACCTTTGTTGTGTGCTAACTATATATGACACATGTCCTATAGATCATAGATTGCTTAGCAACCCTGCTGACAGTATACTACTGGCAGGTAGATACAACACGTGAATGAACAATGGGAACTGGAGTGCAGGAGTTGGAAACCATTCACAGCAGAAAGACTCTTCTACCTATTCATAGTGAATTCTCAGAAAGCCCAGATCTGTCTTAAAAGATAAAATGGACAAATACTCAGAGCCATGTGGGCCTTACTGAATGATGAGCCAGAGTCATTCATATGCTGGAAGTGCCTGTGACAGGTGCTAGACTCTAAAAGTCCTGGAGAGAGGCTAAGACATTGACAACTAAAGAAGAGAAACCCCAGGGTAACCACTTGCCTTTAAGAAAATTTGCCCTCTGGGCTTGAGAAACTATCCTTATTTTGGTCTCTGTCCTGAGATATAGATTTATAAAGCCTCTTTGACAGATTTAGCATTCTCAAAGACAAAGATACGGGAGGCGATGGTTGTAATACCCTCGATTCTCCATGCTCTTTGTACTTTAGAATCACCCTTTGGGTTGTTCTCTACAGAAAAGGGGAAAGGGAACATCCTTCTCCCAGAAGGGGGGATATAGTTTTCAAATAACCTGACCAAGCTTCTCACCTAAATCATAATAATGGTAGCTAACATTTAATGAGCTACTTAGGATATGCTACATGCTATGCTAAACATTTTTGTATGGATTGTCCCCCTTAAACTTCACAAGAGACCTGTAAGGTAGGCAGTTTTTCACGTCTTCACTGGGGGATATTGCCAGGTCACCCAGCTTGATCAGGGGTTTGGAAAGTACATTAATAGCCTGTAGCAACAAAATTAAGATTCACTCAAAAAAGATATTTTTCCTAGTATACCCTGAATAAGGGTATACTGGCTGTATTAACGGGAGTGTTCTTTAAATAAGTTTTTGTGATTGACAGATTCTGTGTAGGAAAATTTGCTTGATACCCAGGAACACATACACTGCACAAGGGGAATGTGCCAATATACTGAAATTCAATTTTATTAGAGGTCGTTCAACCTAAATTCTCCACTCAGTTCACGTTCATAGGGTGCACTTCCACCTCCCTTCCCCATCTTCTTCAATAAAGGTAATTGCTGCATCCTCTGGTGAGAATGATTGTAAGCAGAATGCTCCCGTGATATTAATTGGGCGAACTGGAGGAAGGGATGTGGGCTGAGCAGCCGAGGAAGACCCAAGGAAGATGCAGTATTTTTGGAGAGGGTAGAGTACTGGCTTGGGCACACAGGAGATCTGCATTTAGGAGCAGCTCTGCCAGCAATCGGCTGTACCATCTTAGGCAAGTCGTAATCTCTCTGTACCCCAAGTTCCTCATCTGTATAACAAGAGGGGTTGGACAAGAGGCTCTGTAAGGTTCCTTCCAGCTCCATGACTAATAAGCTGACCCTTAATCAGAGTTGTGTCAAAGACCCATAAGGTGCTTGGGGTGGTTCCCTTGAAGATAGGAGCAAATAATACAGTCTTAGACAGTATCAGATCTTCCAGATGGGGTTGGGAGATGGATCTTTTTGTGTAAGATTTCTGTCCCTCATAAACAATTATTGGTTAGTTGGTTTATACTGTTTGGTGAGATGATATAGGGTAGAGCTAAGAGCATGGGTTATGGAGTTGGACCTTAGTTTGCAAATCAGTTCTGCCACCTCCTCATGGATGCCCTGGACAAATTATTTACCTCTCAGAACATCAGTTTCTGCCTCTGTAAGATGGTGATAATAGAATTGACTTCACAGGCTTATGAGGATGAAAGGCAATGATATATATAAAGCACTTAGCCCAGCACCTGGCAAAATGGAAGTGCTCAATCAACTGTGTCTGCTACAACTATTGATGTGCTGATTGATATTAATATAATTCTCCTGACAGGATACCCTTCAGCATTTTTTCCTGGATATAGCTTTCTTTTTCTGGATAGAGTTTGAAAAAAACATAAGTGGATTTTTTGGCCTAAAGTAGCTCTAGAGTCACACAGATCTGGATTCAGTTCCTTGCTCTGCTTTTTTCCGCCTCACCAAAATTATTCTTTTAAATTTTATTTTTTATTGATATATAATAGATATATATTTTTTCAAGATACATGTGATAATTTAATATATTCATATAACTTGTAAGAATCAAGTCAGTGTAATTGGGGTATTTATCACCTTGAATATTTGCATTTCTTTATGATAGAAACATTCAAATCATTCTCTTCTAGCTATTTTGAAATATACAATAGACTATTGTGTAAACTGTAGTCACCCTACTAATCTGTTTAACACTGGGTGTTATTTCTTCTATCAAAACTGTATTATTTGTACCCATCAACTTCTCTTCATCCCCCCCCCGCCACCCTTCCTGGCCTCTGCTAACCACCAATCTACTCTCTATCTTCATGAGATCCACTTTTGTAACTCCCACATATGAGTGAGAACATCCTGCTTTGCTTTTTACAGGTGGTGGGACCTTGGGCAAGTTACTTAACTTCTCTGCCCTACAGTTTCCCCATCTATAAAATGCAATCAGATATAGTGCCTACTTCCAAGCATTGTTTGTTGTGAATAAGATAATGGATGGGAAAAACTTAGTATTGTGCCTGGCATCCAGAAGGCACTCAATAAATGCTGACTTGTGGTACTCACGGTGAAAGTAATACAAATTGAGTATTCATAATCCAAAATCTAAAATGCTCCAAAATTCAAAACTTTTTGAATACTGACATGATACTCAAAGGAAATGCTCATTGGACCATTTTGAATTTTCAGATTAGAAATGCTCAACTGCTAAGTTTATATAATGCAAATATTCCAAAATCTAAAATCCAAACCACTTTTGGTCCCAAGCATTTCAGATAAGGGATACTCAATTTGTAGTAGTAGTAAATAGTAAATAACTATCACCACTACCACTTTTGAGATAGAGGGTTGAATGCATTCAAACTCCTACAGTTTTTACACACCTAGCCAAAGTGTTAGGAGAGGCAGCAGTTGCTGTTCCTGAGGGGACAGCAAAACAATTGTTCCTCGGCTTCACAGACAGTGGCTGGGACTTTAAAACCTAGTTGTTTTTGGAGGTGACTGAAAATGACTTGGTAGAGCATAATTCTCAGCAAAGAAGTTCTATTTATTTTTGCCAGTCCCTTCACACCCAAGAACCTTAAAGGAAAAAAAAAATGTATTTCTAAATGAACCCTGTACTTCTAAGGCTTAATTTTGGTTGGTCAACCACGGCCTGTTGTCTGCAGGCTTCATCAGGAGCATCTGAGCACAAAGATGTAAAGTCTCTGTTCTTCTTTTCCAAGATTGTCTTCATTCTCAAATGGAAGCACCTAACTTTTCTTGAGCCTCTCAGTGAGCAAAGAATTAATTTGATGGCTGCAACATAGGTATACAGGAACAATGGGGGTTCTCAGGGATGTGATGTTAGAGTAGGTAGAGTTGTAGGGGGACTGTAGAGATATTATCAGATAGAAATTAGAAAACTAAGTAGTCCTGATGGTTCTGGAGTTCAACCCATTTGCTGAGGGAGGGATATTAGATGTGTCTTTTGATTTCCCTCCATTTTTCTCTTTAGCTGTCTGTTAAAAGTAAAAAGAGAAAGAAAATGGCCAGTCACTGCAAGTGAAGCCAAGTGCCAGATTTCGTGTCCTTCCCAGACCACGTCAGGGTAGGAGGGTGTTGGCCAGTTTCAAAAGGGGTGTAGACTCTACCCCTCAAGGCGCCCACTCTCTGCCCCAGCCTCATACTTTCTCTCACTGTTGCTCTCTCCCCTTTGCCCTTCATTTAATGAATACTAACCACAGGAACAAAAGTCGCCTTCACAGATATTTTCCGGTAACATCTTCTTTGTATCCCAGGTATCCGTTGTCTTTTTTGCCCTGAATTCTGAGATTACATAGAAATGAAAATGGATTTCAGTTTTAGACAGAGAGTTGGGAATGTTTAGAAAAACATTTCTTTTCTTTTACCAGATTCCTTCCACTCAACTCTCATCCCCACTCCCTGTCCCCAGACTAGTGGCCCTGGCCAAGTCCAGACCCCTCCATGTAGGTCTAACAATCTACGGCTCCAGGGTAGCCTGAAGGACTATATTCCTTTCAGAGCTGAGGTTACATTATAATATTGACAGTTGACAATCTGGGAGACTAGAGTCCCGAGGAACACTGAGAAAGAGTGGCCGTTAACAGCAGTGAGCCTTCAAGCCCTCACAGCTTTTTAAAAAAATGTTTTTATTGTATTGGGAAAAATGACATCTTCTTATTATAAAAAAGAAAATTTCCAATAAAAAGTCCAAAGGAAAGGCACCTAGGCCTTTTAATTCTCAAAATCACCTGGTATCTCACCCCTCAAGAAAACCACTCTTGGCCAGGCACAGTGGCTCACGCCTGTAATCCTAGCACTCTGGGAGGCCGAGGCGGGTGGATCGCTCAAGGTCAGAGGTTCAGGACCAGCCTGAGCAAGAGCAAGACCCCGTCTCTACTAAAAATAGAAAGAAATGATCTGGACAGCTAAAAGTATATATATATATATATATTAAAAAAATTAGCTGGGCATGGTGGCGCATGCCTGTAGTCCCAGCTACTCGGGAGTCTGAGGCAGGAGGATCGCTTAAGCCCAGGAGTTTGAGGTTGCCGTGAGCTAGGCTGACACCACGGCACTGTAGCCAGGGCAACAGAGCCAGACTCTGTCTCAAAAAAAAAAAAAAAAGAAAACCACTGCTCATATTTTGGTGATATCCTTCGAGATACCTCTATACATGAATATACATCACACTGTACATGGTATACTCTAAGTTGCTATTTTCCCTAACAAAATGCCAGGTTGTAGAAAACTTTCCATGTCAGTAAATATAAGTTAACACTAGCCTTCTTAATGTCTGCATAGTATTTCACTGTGTGGCTACATCGTAATTTATTTAGCCATTCTCCATTGTTGGACATTTAGGTTGTTTCTTGCTTTTAGCTATTGCACATAATACTGTGATTGAACATCCTTGGGCATACTTTTTTGGAGTACTTACATAGTTATCTTTGTGGGTTTTTTATTTTTTTAATTTTTAAATTTTTATTTATTTGTTAATTTTTTAGAGACAGCATCTCACTCTATTGCCCAAACTGGAGTACAGTGGCCTGATTGTAGCTCATTGCAGCCTCGAACTCATAGTCTCAAGAGATCCTCCTGCCTCAGCTTCCCAAGTAGCTGGGACTACCAGCACATGCTATCACACCTGGCTACTTTTTAAAACTTTTTTGTAAATATAGGGTCTCACTATCTTGTCCAGGCTGATCTCAAACTCCTGGTCTCAAAAGATCCTCCTGCCTTAGCCTCCCAGAGTGCTAGGATTACAGGTGTGAGCTACTGCGCATGGCCTGTGATTAACTTTGGATGCAGCTCAAGAAGTGAGATTACTGGCTTAAAGCATATTCACATTTGTAAAGTTCTTGATGTGTAGATCGAGAAAGATAAGGAAGGAGGGAGATAGCCAAACTACCCTCCATAAATGTTGTGCCAGTTTGTACTTCTGCCACTGGAAATCATAATCTTTAAGATAACTCTATAGTCATCTAAAGATCTTGTGTCAACTAGTGATGGGGTATCATACTGGGCTACCAGAAAGTGGTCCCCAAGCACTCTCCCTGTATTCTTTTCTTAACCACCAACCATAGTGTGTAAAAAGAATTTCAGGGCTGGGCGTGGTGGCTCACGCCTGTAATCCTAGCACTCTGGAAGGCTGAAGCGGGTGGATCGCTCAAGGTCAGGAGTTCGAGACCAGCCTGAGCAAGAGCGAGACCCCGTCTCTACCAAAAATAGAAAGAAATTATCTGGACAGCTAAAAATATATATATAGAAAAAATTAGCCAGGCATGGTAGTGCATGCCTGTAGTCCCAGCTACTCGGGAGGCTGAGGCAGGAGGATCGCTTGAGCCCAGGAGTTTGAGGTTGCTGTGAGCTAGGCTGATGCCACGGCACTCACTCTAGCCCAGGCAACAGAGTGAGACTCTGTCTCAAAAAAAAAAAAAAAAAAAGAATTTCAGGCTCAAAATTGGAATACTATTATAGAAATTGTGAGGGACAGCCTATATATCTTCTCTAAGCACTGACCCAACATTACCTTCAAAAAGATTGCCGTCATTATACAGAGCTGGAGTCTGTAGGTCTTTGCGTCGATTATAGTGAAGCTCAGTAGTCCTTTTAGCTCTATTTTTCCCAGAACATTCACCTTCCTTCCTGGGTTCATCTATAGCAAATGTTACTGATGTATTCTTTTTAGTCTTGAATCTTAAGCCTTCTTTCTGTACAGCAAGAAGATGGGGAGGAGGGAGAGTAAGTTGGTATCCAAGAGTTCAGGGATTGGTCCCTGGGCATTAACATTTAAAGAACCATTTACCTGTAGGATTGACTTTAGGGGCCTAGCTTCTATTGATTGTTGTCCTGGACGCTGTCTTTTCTCTTTGGATATTGTCATTCTGGTACAGATGCTGAGGAAGATGGAGAGGACACAGCAGTAGTAGAAACAGACACACTTTAAGCTTCTTTATTTATTGCAGCTACTACCCCATCCCTGCCATATGCTTTTGGGCAATGACAGTGACAACAGAGCAAGAGGACATTTAGGCCTTTTACTCCTCGAAACCTTGATCACCTTCTGTTTTCTTTTTCCTCTTTTCAACATTTGTGTCCTCATTATCGGGAGGATCAGAGAAGTAGAGGCTGAGAATGTAGACCAGTTCCATGACATTAATCTATAGAATAATGCCAGTGGGCTCCTTCAGGGGCTCATCTTCCTTTTCTCCTCCACTTGGCAAATCAGAGAATAAAGCCCTGTTTTAGAGAAGCTCTAATGCTGATAGGTTGGCTTTACCTTTATGAAACTCATGCCACTCACATAAGCACTCTAGTTGTGCCAGGGATGGGGTATGCACAACAATAGCGAAACGTTAGTGAGTACTGCCCTAGCCCCATTTGGGCCAACTGATGTTGAGAGACTTGCTCAGCGCCACTCAGAATCCAAGCATCTACCAGAACTCCCTGTTTATGTGGAAGATTGACTACTGCTTCTATCCTTATCAGCAAGTCTAACAGAGGCACCTCAGTACCTGTCTGATGAGCATCTTTCTCCACATCTTTGGGAATGCCTGGAGGCTGGGATGCTTGAGGTGGGTGGTTGTTGGCGAGTATATAGCTCTTCATGTTTGTCTTTAATGACAGCTAATAGCCAGCGCAGCCCTGTAATTATGGGTTGATAGTTCCTCCTTGGGAGATGTTGGATGGCTGAACATGGCTCCTGTGACAAAAAAAGAGAAGAGAAGCCTTCAGACCTGGAGCCTGGGACCCCTGAGGCCCACAGGCTCAACCACTGTCATCCAAAGAACAAACGTACACATAAGCGCCGCTGTGCCTAGAGAGGCTCTGAGATTTCCTAGGAGGCACTAAGTAGTCACCCCTGAGGAGGTAAATGAAAGACACAAAAGCTGAGGTCCTTTAATAAAGTGGTTGTGGTGTCTTGGATGTATGACCTTGAGCAAGTCACTTAGGGTCTCTGAGACTTAGCTTTTTTATCCATAAAATGGGGATGTTAAAACGTCTAACTTCACAGAGCTATTTTGAAGGTAGAATGCAATACTTGTTATCACCATCAAGTCAGAAATCATCACTGTATATGTTGCCTGGTAGGCAGAGACTGTGCCCCAAACTCAGCATAAGGGACTGATTATGGAAGGGGCCAAGGGCTGTCTCAGCTGGGCTCTAGAAGAAGAGGGAAGGAAGGGGTTGACAACTTACCACTCTGCACAGGGAATCATACTCATTCACTAGCCTTTCCAGGAGTAGATATTGAATGATATCACAAGGTAAGAGGGCATTCTTCTTGTCTTGTTTGTTTGCCAGGCTAGAACAGGGAATATGTGTGAGAGAGAGAGAGAGAGAGAGAGAGAGAGAGAGAGAGAGAGAGAGAGAGAGAGAGAGAGAGAGAAAATATATGAATGAATTTCTACTGGGATATGAACAGATTTGGAGTTTTTACATCTTCTGCCAAACTCTGTTCAAGGTCTAGTTGGAGTTGGTAATGAGGAATGAAAAAAGGATTTGGGCCAGAGGGGGTGAGAATTGACTGGCCACCTGAATTGTCATGCTGAAATAAGTACTGATTATATAACTCTTGAGCAATCAGCTCAGAGAAGAGGCCACTGACATTGATTATACAAAATAGGGGTTGTTCTCTGCCACCCGTGAAGTCTCAGGATCAGAGACTGAAACTAGAAAAGATTAGAAGAAAGTTCAGGAAGACAGTCTTGAGGAAGGAATGGGGGTGGTAGATCCAGATATCACTTTCCATTCTGCTTTGATGCTTACCTTCAAATTTACCTTTGTACAAGTAGGTAGCATGTGCCCCATGGCAATGTGTGGTAGAAAGTGGCTCTTGAAAACAGCCTCCAGAGGGCTGGGCCACTCCACCTCACTGAGCCTAAGGGAACAGGAGGTCTGGCTGGGTGTGACAAAGGGACCACCCGGCCCTTCATTTCTATACTTAAGATACAAATTGGGAAGGAAAAATAGGACACAAAGGCAGAATCTTACAGTAAGATGGGTTTCCCTGCCACTCTTTTATCAGACAGCAGACGTGTTAAGATGGTCTTGGCTTCCTGCATGCGTCCCTTGTCGCTGGAATCCAGGACAAAAACAAGCCCATGTGCCCGTGCATAGTAGTTGGGCCACGTTTCTCGGCCTTTCCGATCTCCATTCAGGTCATAGATGGAAACTTTACATTCATCTAACAGGAGTGTAGTCAGTCCTGATTGCCTACATTTGTGTGTCCTCCCAGGAAGTACTATGCACAGGGGGAGAGAGAGGAAGCAATCACAAAGCAGGGAAATATAGTTAGATCAAAGAATTTGTTGAACCTTGACTAAAGCCTGCTCTGAGAAATCCTTCTGAGCATCGTCCCACCCTGCTCATACTCACGGATTCATCTTCCTAAACCACTGCTTTGCCCATGCTTCCCTCTTCTGGCTCTGTAACTTTAAGCAAGTGCCCACTGCTCCCAGATAGAAGACAGACTCTGTTGCCTCCTAACCTGGCAGACCCATCTTCTAGCACTCTAACCTGACTGGTGGCCACACTGTCCCTGGTACACACCCAGTCTGTTCCTCCCTCTACTCTTTTGCCCCCACTCTACATGAATGCCATGCTCTGTCTTGCCTTGGACCTTCACAAGATGTCATTCCCTCCACTTAGAGCACTCTTCTACTACTCTTTGCTTGTTTAACCTCTATTTTTTAAAATATCATTTTCAACCTTGTTTATTCTGGAAAGTTTTCCCACACACCATCATCCCCAGTCTGGATAAGGTAGCCTATCTTCGGGGCTTACCATTATCATAGTATATAGTACAGTGTAATAAATTCTAGGGTTTACTTATCTGGGTTATAAACTGTAACAGGGCAGGAACCCTTTCAGTTTTATTCATGATGCCTAGCACAGCAACTGGCATGCAGATACTTAATTTATTTTTTATTATTTTTTTTTGAGACAGAGTCTCACTCTCTTGCCTGGAGCGAGTGCCGTGGCGTCAGCCTAGCTCACAGCAACCTCAAACTCCTGGAACTCAAGCAATCCTACTGCCTCAGCCTCCCAAGTAGCTGGGACTACAGGCATGTGCCACCATGCCCGGCTAATTTTTTCTATATATATTTTTAGCCGTCCAATTAATTTCTTTCTATTTTTGGTAGAGATGGGGTCTCACTCTTGCTCAGGCTGGTCTCGAACTCCTGAGCTCAGAACGATCCGCCCACCTCGGCCTCCCAGAGTGCTAGGATTATGAAAGGGATTTAAAAAAAAAAAAAAAGGAATTCTTACCTGTTAAATAACAGCTGCAAAAGGCCAGAAGTATTACCAAGTACACGTAGGTTATCATATGTAATATTCATTTTTTGAAGCATTTCACAAAATCCAGTTAGAAAAATGGGATTGTCTAATTCTTCACACCACTGCAGTGAATAGAGCAGTTCTGCAACTAATAGAATGGACAGCACCAAATTATCAAACAAACTTTGTGAGCAAACCCTTCAATTATTTTCACTTTGCTGTTCCACTTTCTAACACTGTTATGTCCACTCATCCCACAATATCTATGAACTGATTTTCAAATCTGCTTTGAGAGTTCAAGGAAAATGCAAAAGGAAAACATTTGTCTGATACAAAATACCACCCCTCTTCCAAATCTTACTTGGTCCTTTTTCCGATTAGTTAAGAATGTGACAAGAAGCTAAGTTACTAGAGATACTGAAAGAATCTTCCTCCTACTTGGTATAATTGGTAAGAAGCTGCATACATGAAAAAACACTAAGATTTTAGATTTTGCATTGATGTATTGTTAAGTGAAAAAAAAAAACAAACCACTAAGAGATCCAAGACCTGAGATGAGACGTTCGTACCAATGGGGTAAGAAATGGAAGACAGCATGATACAGTAAAAACAGCAGGGGCCTTGGTGACAGACTGGTCTGGATTCAAATCTGTGTCCATCTCGAGCTGTATACATACAATTAGGATACTACCAACTACCTCATAGGAACTGTTGTGAGAATTAAATGACCAAGTGTCTATCATGAAACCTGGCATATCACAGGTTTCTAATACATAAATAGTCACAACTTCCTTCTTCAGAGCCGTGTATGGATTTTGGAGTCAGAGCCTTGAGACCTAATTCAAAATCTAATCCTACACTTACCAGCTAAATAACTCTAGTCAAGAAAATAAAAACAACAATATCTGACTGATGGAACGGATGAGAGTAAATAATATTGCCACTTTTAATTAATAACACAATTAACATAAAGTATCATAAAAATTATTACTCTAGTTTCCAGTTTTATGTTTAGACAGAGTTACTCTGTGAGCAATGTAAACTATAGGCTTATTTCTCTGCCCTTAACTGAATGTGGAGCTGGATGACCAAAAGAGGTATTTCAGTGTTTCAGCTTTCTTCCACAGAGCATATCATCTCCCCTACTAGTAACTGTGTTACAGCTGAGGGCTTACAAACAAGACTGACATGGGATTTCTGCAAATCCTCTACTTTTAATACCATCTTGTACAAGTCACGCCGCTACCTACATTCTAAGCCATTTCCTGAAATGGAAAAATTTGTTGAGGTCCCAAGTCCTCTTAGCATTCAACATTTGAACATCCACTTGCCAGGATAAAAATTAGAGCCTGATAAATAGGTACAGAGGTTCAAAAATCAACAGAATCAAAACAGCATGGTATTGGTATAAAAACAAGAAACGTAGACCAATGGAATAGAATACAGAACCCAGAAATAAAGCCACATACTTACAGCCAACTGATCTTTGACAAAGTCAACAAGAACATACATTGAGGAAAGGACATCTACTTCAATAAATAGTGCTGGGAAAACTGGATATCCATATGCAGAAGAATGAAACTAGACCCTTATCTCTCACCACATACAAAAATCAACTCAAAATGGATTAAAGACTTAAATGTAACACCCGAAACTATATAAAACTATCAAAAGAAACACTTTGGGACATTCGTCTAAGTATAGATTTTTTGGCTAAGACTTTAAAAGCATAGGCAACAAAAAGAAAAATAGACAAACAGAACTATATTAAACTAAAAAGATTCTGTGCAGCAAAGCAAACGATCAACAGAGTAAAGAGACAGCCTGTAGAATGAGAGAAAATATTTGCACACTATTCATCCAACAAAGGATTAATATCCAAAACACACAAGGAACTCAAACAACTCAAAAGCAAAGAAAACAAATCCATTAAAAAGTGGGCGAAGGATCTGAACAGATATTTCTCAAAAGAAGACATCAAATGGCCAAAATTACATTTAAAAATGCTCAACACATCACTAATCATCAGGGAAATGTAAATCAAAACCACAATGAGATACCTATCATCATACCCTAGTTAAAATGACTATTATCAAAAAGACAAAAAAATAACACATGCTGGCAAGGATGCAGAGAAAAGGGAACTCTTACACACTGATAATGGGAATGCAAATTAGTACAAACATTATGGAAAATTTTATGAAGGTTTCCCAAAACGCTAAAAATAGAACTATCATATGATCCAGCAATCCCAGTGGGTATTTATCCTAAGGAAAGGAAATCAATATATGGAAGGGATACTTGCACTCCCATTTTTATTGCAGTGCAATTCACAATAGCCAAGAAATATGGAATCATCCTAAGTGTCTATCAGTGGATGAATGAAGAAGTGGTATACATACACAACAGAATACTATTCATCTATAAAAAAGAATGAAGTCCTGTCATTTGTAGCAACATGGATGGAACTGGAGGTCATTATGTTAAGTGAAATAAGCTGGGCACAGAAAGACAAATACCACGTTCTCAGTCATATGTGGGAGCTAATAAGTGGATCTCATGAAGATAGAGAGTAGACTAGTGGTTACCTGAGACTAGGAAGGGTAGGAGGAAGGGAGAAATGAAGAGAGGTTGGGTAATGGGTACAAAAGCATAAATAGAAGATGTAAGAAGTAGTGATCAATGACATGGTAGGAAGACCATGGTTAAAAATAATTCATTGTATATTTCAAAATAGCTAGACAATTTGAAATGCTTCCAATACAAAGAAATGATAAATGTTTGTGGTAACGGATATCCCAATTATCCTGATTGGATCATTACAAATTGTATGAATGTATCAAAATATCACATGTACCTCACAAATATATAAAATTATTTTGTATCAATTTTCAAAAATCAATGGAAAATTCAGAATTCTTTACAAAACACCAAAACCTCACTCATTTTCTTTAGGTTATGTGCATTGACTCTGCTTATATTGATGTCACGCCAGCTTGAGTAATTAACCTTATGCCAAATTATGCTTTACAGCTAACAAGATTATAGCAACATTTCAGTATATATCCATCCAATTTGCAATTTAACATTTATCACTTAAGTAACCTGAAGTTTCTCATCACTAAAACAGTTAATAGGAAGCTGAGGGTTTCTGAATTAAAGATTTAAATTACAGTATAATCAAAATTATATTTGTACGTTATATTATATATGAATGGTCATATATACTTACTTATTTTCTCAAGCTCATTATTTTCTAGGACTATTTTCTTTTTCAGTGCAACTAAGATCATTTTGCTTAATAATGCTGAAGTACACAAATGGCTGGGAAGTGTCTTTGTATCTTGTTCCTTAAAATCTGTTTTGAAACATTCATAATTCAAACTCAGTCTTCCCTCTAAAAGAGGTCTATGTAACCACTGTGAAAAGAATACAATAAACTGTATATAAAATCATTAGATATCTTAAATTATTTACTGCCTATGCAATTTAGACACGGAACAAAAATAAAGTTAACAGAATATCTAGCTTATTAGTAAAACCACAGAAACCTAGAAGTTTGGTTTCTACTATAGGAAATTATCAACATGTGCATTTCTTTAAGACTCCTTAAGGACAGAACTGGGTCTTATTTACCTTTACCATGGCTACTGCCAGTGTCAAATGGTGTCTTATAAATAGCAAGGTCCAATATATGAGTGTTTAGAAACAAAAAGGCAAAGCAAGATACTCATTTCATTTAGTTATTTTATTTCTCAGAATAAAATTAAAATATTCAAGGTTGCATGAAATTCAAACTTCACAATGAGATATGCCCTCTCCAATTTCAAAAATACCTGCATAGGAAGAGACTGTCTCATCTTTTCCCATTCACTGTTGTTTGGCATTACACTTCCAATATAAATTCCCAGAAGATAAGAATCCTCACTGTCCAGAAGTGTATTTAGCAAATCATCGACAGCAGACAAGAGGACTTGAAGACTAAAAATAATGCAAAGTACTTAACTATTGTAGTTATGTTATGACTAGTTTGAATATCCTAGTACATATTAAATACCGTGTAACAGCTTATCTGAACAAAAAGAACAGATGAAAATAAAAAAAGAGCTAAGCGATTCCCTCAGGCCCAGACATAACATAGTCAAATTGGGGATTTAATCCAATATTTATAATTTGAAATCTCACAATGAAGGGGACCTGACCAATTTCAGACCAGACATTTCTGAAATATAGCCACCTTATAAAATATAGCATGATTATTTGATGCAATCCCAATAGCCTCTAGATGCAGTCTTTCTGTTTTCACTTTTACTATATGGATTTAGGTATAAGATATGAAATATATTTACAAGTCAACACTTTAAAACAGTGGCTACCTGTCCCCAAAAAGTAAACAACCAAGAACAATTAGTATGTGTGGTGGCCATGAGAGGTTATGGTTGCAATCCACAACAGCCTATGACAAAGGATAGCATCATCGTCACATCTCTGACTATGAATTCGGGGTCCTGCAGGTATGTTATTACAAATCATTCTTCAATTAATTGACAGTTTACATGGATGACCATTAAAATGCTTTTGGAAAAATCTGTTTGTGTGGATCTTCTCTTACAGTCCTGTAGATTTCTTACCTAATGAGTCATTTTTCATAGATACTCACACTAATCATGGAATCTTATTTAAGGACACTAATCAAATATAAAAGAGACACTGTGACTGCGCACAAAAAGTTACCTTTTGATATCCAGAGATGAAGACTGAACTTGGTTCTTCAGCCACAGAGCAGACAAACGTAGGAAGGTACTCTCTTTATACGTACTGCCAGTTTGATGAATCAATAAATTTACACCAGAGAGCCAAGTATTTTTCAGTTTACAGATAAGAAAATCTAAAATCAAGATGTGAACAGGAATTTGTCATCTCACTAAATTAACCCTACTCAGTACAAAATGTCTGAAAGAACTCTGCAGATCTAAGATTTTTAAGATACCGTTTAAAAAAGAAAACATAAAATTCAATTGCCAAAACAAAGTGACTCTGTCATAAACATGCAGTAATACAAGCTAGCTTGTGCCATATAAATGTAAAACGGCAAGATGTTAAAAATTTTTTCTGCTCTGAATTTATTTACAAAAGAGTTGTTCTTTTGGAGATGTGAAAAAAATTATTACATCTTTTTCAAATAGAGAAGTTAGTAATGAAGAAAGGGTTGGGGGAGGAGAGCTCTCTATCAACAGCATCTTTTTATGGTCCTTTCATAAGTCTAAATTAGCACAAAATGCAAGGATATAGTCCTTAAAAAGATAATCTCAATTCTATTTTGATGTACACCAAGATTGAATTTTTTTACTATTAATATTATAAAGAGACGAGATATTATTATCCCCCTTTTGTGAATGCGAAAACTGAGGCAACAAGAAATTAAGCAATATGCCAGAGCCACTGAATGGAGGCACTAAGATTCCAACTCATCTATAATATTACGACCCTTCCAAATTTCCTTGATATCAAGTAAGAACGCTTTAGACATAATGTCTACATACATTTTTAACTTGGTTTCTTATACACTTAAAAGTGTATAAGACTGTAGCCCCTTCCTTAAAATGCTTTAAACTTTCAAATACATTATGATTCAATTAATAAAACCTGGGCACTTACACTCACTATGAAGGTCAGAGCCGGAGATTCCCAGCAAAACATTTGAGCAGTAGGCTATTACCTGGCAAATGTGTTTTTTCTTTGCTCTGAGCACATAACTGAAAGAGAGTTAATAATAAATCTTCAGATGATGGCATTAGCAAGCATCCTTTAGCTGAGCTGTAATAATTAAAGGCCACATCACAGATAAAAGACACTGATGAGTCACTATTTTCAGCTTCTGACAATTTCTTTGTTTTGGATAAAGTTTCATGAAGTTTAACAATAATTCTTTCAACATATACTTCTCCAATCAAGTAATCTAGAGAAAAAAAGTTCAAACAAACAAAAATTTAAAATATTAACAATGTGTTTTTAAATATCTTACTTAGGGTTAATAACTACATGGGTCTTTCTTTGCATTATTTTTTAAAACATGTTTAATACGCAAAATTTTATCAACAAATCAATCCATTTTCTCACACATAAGAGCCCTCAGCTTGAAAAAAAAAAGTTTTGAATTCAGCAGAAAACAGCAACTGTCACAACATTAGTGAGCAACTTTGCTACATTCAAAACCCTTTAGGATATAAAGCTAAAACTATTAACTATCTTCTACATCGTGCTAAAAAGATTAATAAAAACTTAAGGTGCTTACAAAATTAAGATATTTGAATGAATAAATCTTGTTATTCTTGACCAATAATATATGCAAACGGAGCACCATGGAATCTCTCCAAAAGGTAATAAGGATTATTCCCTACTATAAAACAAAATTCATATTTTTCCTACCATTTTTAACATGTTGGGACAATACCAAGCTTAGAAGAGTCCATCTTTCTGAGAAGTAAGATTCTGAAGACACTCTGGATTCCAAGTCCTTATTACAAAGACAATCTGCCAAGGTTACCATTTTCTCTCCAAGAATATCGCCTTTCAGCCAAGGAGTTACTAAAGCGTGTTTATCTGAATTAGAACATGCCTAAAACCATAAAATTAAAGCAAAGATTAGAAGATGAGAAAGTATATCTAAATTTTATTTTAGACTCTAAAATATTACTTGTACCTATTATCTCCCTTCATCATTGTAGCCCCCAACTCTATCCCCACTCCTCTTCCTCCTAAAGTTCTAGAAGACTAGTATTTTCCCAGTTCCCCACTAAGCCTGGCTTATGCTCACTTCCATGCTTTGCTCATGTTATCTTCGCAACCATAAATATTCCCCCTCTCTTTTACTTATTAAAATCCCATCTATTCCTTGGAAATCAGTATAAATCCCACCTGCCTTATGGAGTCCCCCATCCACTCCAGCCCACAATGATCACTGCTTTTCTCTGAATTTCTAAAGCACTTACAGGATTGTATTATTATTTAAATGTTTCATCTGTGTATGTCTTGTCTTTCCAATGAGATTGTAAGTTCCTTGAGAGCAGAGACTGTCTTAAACTTCTTTGATACCTGCTATCAACACTGCAGATATGTTCAATGAATAATGACTGGATAAACTTTTGAAGATAGACTTATAAATGTTCTATACACAGTAAATTTTTGTTCATTAATTTTGCTAAAATTAAAGAACAATTAATGTATAATAATGGTAAATTACTTCAATATGACCAATGGGATTCATTTCCCCAAATTTTCTGAAATAGTTACTGGGGCCAGGTATCTGACAGCAACTTGTTTATTTTCATGGGGTGGGGAAGCAAGGAAAAAAATTGTAAATTCTCCCCCAAAAGCATGCTGATCCATGTTCCCAGAGCTTCTTTTGCTTTAAGGGCTGAGAAGAAAGGAATTTGCAACTTGGTTCATTTCAAAGCAATCTGGAAGAAAAAAAAATCCAGGTGCAGATTGGGTAGTGCCTGAAGAACTGTTTATCCTTTTATTTAAAAAATTATAGGTAACCAGACTTTATATTTTAGTTCAAACTTTACCACTAAACTAGCCTTATTACCTGGACAAATCTCTTAACTAACCTGTCCTTATCTGATTTGAAAACTGAAAAGATTAACTAGAAAACCTTTAAGGTCCTTTTCTGGTTCCCAAATTCAGGTCTGTTTTTTATTTGTTTGTTTTTAAAGAAACTGACTTTAGGATTCTGCTCTTAAGTATTAGGTTCCATAAAACAAAAACTGCTTTAGAGTTTAGATGGCTATAATATTGGCTTTCCTAATGTAGTTTACCAAATAAAACCAATCTATTCTATGGAATTCTGGTAGAAAAAATAAACTTCTTAATAAAATGTTTCTCAAGTTAGCAAGATATGAAGACAACTTCTCAATGTATACGCATACCTCATTTTATTGGGTTTCACTTTATTGCATTTTGCAGATACTGCATTTTTTTAAATTGAAAGTACTATTTTTCCAATAGCATGTGCTCACGTTCTGGGTCACACTTTGGTAATTCTTGCAGTATTTCCAACTTTGTCATTATTATTATATCTGTTATGATGATTTGTGATCGGGATTCTCTACCGTTACTACTGTAACTGTTTTATGATGCCATGAATCATGCCCATACAAGATGGCGAATTTAATCAATAAATGTGTGTTCCGACTGTTCCACCAACCAGCCATTCCTCTGTCTCTTGTCAGGCCTCCCTGTTCCCTGAGACACAACGATATTGAAATTAGGCCAATTAATAACCCTACAATGGCCTCTAAGTGTTCAAGTGAAAGAAAGACTCACACTGCTCTCACTTTAAATCAAAAGCTAGAAATGATTACCTTAGTGAGGAAGGCAAGTCAAGGCCAAGACAGGCCAAAAGCTAGGTCTCTTGTGACAAATAGCTAAATTGTGACTGTAAAGCAAAAATGCTTGAATAAAATTAAAAGTGCTACTCCAGTGAAAACAGGAATGATAAGAAAGCAAAACAGCCTATTGCTGATATGGAGAAAGTTTTAGTGGTCTGGATAGGAAATCAAACCAACAACATTCCCAAAGCCCAATCTAATGCAAGGTTCTAACTCTCTTCAAACCCTTTAAGGCTGAAAGAGGTGAAGAATCTGCCAAAAAAAAAAAAAGGTTTGAAGCTAGCAAAGGTTGGTTTATGAGATTTAAGGGAAGAAGCTGTCTCCAGAACATAAAAATGCAAGGTGAAGCAGCAAATTATGATGGAAAATCAAGTTTTCTGAAGAATTACCTAAGATAATTGATGATGATAGGCTACACTAAACAGATTTTCAATGTCAACAAAAAGCCTTCTATTGGAAGAAGATGCCATCTAGGACTGTCATTGCTAGAGTGTCAATGCCTGGCTTCAAAGCTTCAAAGGACAGTCTGACTCTCTTAATTAGGGGTTAATGTAGCTGGTGACTTGAGGCCAATGCTTATTTCTCATTCCGAAATCGTAGGGCCCTTAAGAATTATGCTAAATCTACTTTGCCTGAGCTCTGTAAACAGAACAACAAAGCCTAAATGACAGTGCATCTATTTACAGCTGGTTTACTGAGTATTTTAAGTACACGTTTGAGACAAATTCCTCAGAAAAAAAGATTCCTTTCAAAATATTACTACTGACTGACAATGCACCTGGCCACTTGACTCTGATGGTGATGTACATGAAGATTAATGTTGTTTTCATGACTGATAAAACAATATCCATTATGCAGCCCATGAATCAAGGAGTAATTTCAACTTTTCAAGTTTCATTATTTAAGGAATACATTTCGTAAAGCTATAGTAGCCATAGATAGTGATTCTTTTGATGGATTTGGGCAAAGTCAACTAAAATCATGGAAAGCAGTCATCATTCCAGATGCTATTCAGAATATTCATGATTCATGACAAGAGGTCAAAATATTAACAGGAGTTCGGAAGAAGTTGATTTCAATCTTAAAGGATGACTTAGAGGGAAGGGTTCAAGACTTCACTGGAGGAAGTCACTGCAGATGCGGTAGAATGAACAAGAGAACTAAAATTAGAAGTGGAACCCGAAGATGTGACTGAATTGCTGCAATCTCATAATAAAATTTGAACAGATAAGGAGTTGCTTCTTAAGGATGAGCAAAGAAAATGGTTTCTTAAGATAAAATCCACTCCTGGTGAAGCTGCTGTGAACACTGTTGAAATGACAACAAAAAACTTGGAATATTACATAAATTTAGTTGATAAAGCAGTGGCAGGGTTTAAGAGGACTGACTCCAATTTTGAAAGAAGTTCTGTTGTGGATAAAATGCTATCAAACAGCAATGCATGCTACTGAGAAATCTTTCACGAAGGGAAGAGTCAATTATTGTGGCAAACTTCATTGTTGTCTTATTTTAAGAAATTGCTATAGCCACAGCAACCTTCAGCAACCACTTCTCAATCAATCAGCAGCCACCAACATCAAGGCAAGACCTTTCACCAGAAAAACAATTACAAATTGCTGAAGGCTCAGATGATTGTTAGCATTTTTTGGCCATAAATACTTTTTAAATTAAGGTATGTACATTGTCTTTTTAGACATAATGCTTATTGCATGCTTAACAGACTGAAGTATAGTGTAAACATAACTTTTACATAAACTGGGAAACCAAAAACTTCGTGTGATTCACTTTATTGTGGTCTGAAACTAAATCTGCAGTATCGCTGAAACATGCTCGTATTTTAATGAATCTATTGAAAGAATCTGTCCAGCTGTAAGAAGATGGGAAGGCTAGTGAGTCTTGTAACCACAGGAGGTAAACACTGCGTAAGAATTTCCCATACTGCTCAGGTAAAGGATATTCTTCCAGATGCCAGTACATAACTACATGGTAGATATGTTCCTAATTTGGAAATGGATCTATCAGTCTACTCTTATTAAATTATTTACTCCCTCAGTCTGATTCTAAGCTTATCAGGCAGCTTTCTGATAATTTGGCTTTTCATGTAGCTTGGCATTGTAGCTAAACCAATGCAAATGATGTGCCAAACAAGTTATATTTCTCATTGAAAAACAATAAATTAACATTCTGTATTTATTTTGTAAAAATAAACTGTTGGGGGAAATGGGGAGTTATTGTTTAATGGATACAGAGTTTCAGTTTTCAAGATGAAAAAGTTCTGAAAACTGCACAATAATATAAATATATTTAACATTACTGAACTGTACATTTAGAAATGGTTAAGGTAAATTTTATGCTATGTATTTTTTACTACAATCTAAAAAATAGAAAAAAAGAAATTTGTAAATTCAAAAGAGTTACCTATGTAAAATAATCAAAAAACACCTTTAAAAAAGATGAAGAATTAATTTTAGGTAGCTAGTCATACTAACATTTCTATAGTTGGAAAAGTGTTACCTACATCATTTACATCTTCATTAGGAAAAAATACTTAAGCCATTTTAAAAATTTCTAATTTGTTTATACTTTTTATTTCTTTTTATTATTCATTTCATTAATTTGTTTAGTCTAATGGGATTTAGTCAAGCATAAATACATAAAGGCTGGAAGATTTAAATTTGCCTACACAGTATTTCAGAGTAAACTTAATTTCCTGATGTGTTGTACCCAAAGCTAGAATCATGCAATCCATTTCTACAAAAGAAAAAGGAAAAGAAAAGGGAAAGAAACCTTTAGCCTTGATTAAAAGATAATAAAAGGTTCAGATCTGCCTTTGTTACCTGCTAGGGAGGAAATACGGGATTTTCCAGATTCTGTTCATTCTTCTCTAATATTCCTAACTAGATAACAATACTATAGAAAGGCATAGATTAAATGTCTTCCTTAATTATGGGAAGAAAGTTACAATAATAAGGAAGCTCTCTAAGATAGATACTTCACTACTTTGACCAGATTTTGTGTGTGAGTATGACTATAGTTTTAGTTTTTCTATACCCATAAACACAAAAAAGAAAAAGAAAAAAAAAATCCCTAAAATACCTTTTCAATAATCTGGAGAAGAGAATTCCATTTAAGGTCCACCTGAAAGAAGAAAAAGAGACATAATCTGTTAGAATGAACAGCAATGCTTTTTTCCTTTGATATTTTTTTAAAACACATTGCCATACTAGAAAAAAAAATTTTTTTCCGTGGACCACGGTGTTTTGTTATGAAAACAGAATAAAAACTTCAAAAACAAAACAATCCTTTCTAATTTAATAAAAAAAGAGTCATTTTTTATTGTTTTCTGTGCATGAGTTACATGCAACTTGTTCACGCAGCTCCCAAGGTGAAGAGACGTATGAGTTACATATGCTTCATGAAGTTCCGGGCTCAAAACTAGCATAAGTTAAATACAATTCACATGGCAGTTAATGTGTTAAAGATGGTCTTGTTATATTACCCAGGCTAGTGTTGATCTCCTGGACTCAAGTGATCCACCTGTCCCAACCTCCTGAGTAGTTAGGACTATAGGCACATACCAAAGAGCCCAGCTAAAACTTTTAAAAAGGAAATGAAGTTCCCATGTAATCAATACAAAACTAAAACTTTTTTAGTTAGTCCAACTTTAGAAAAGTATGAACCGAAAGAACTGAGCCTTTTATTACCAAGCTTCTGTCAACTTGGTACTCACGAACGTCTACCTAGCAGCCTCAAATACTTCTTAAATCACAATCAAGAATACACTGCTTGTTTTTAAATTGACATTCTTAGTCAAGAAACAATCCAAAAACAATGCAAGCTCATTCTACTCATCTATAATTAAAAGAGCTTAAAAAGATATATAACAGTAATACCTCAGTTAGATCATCCAAGACATCTTTTCTTTCCATGTCATTGTCACAGCAACGAAGGGCACTGTACAAAATGTCTACCAGGAAACCAGCATTCTTCCTTTGGTCTTCATTTAGCCAACCTATTAGTTTCTGGTATAAAAACTGCACTGCAGGATTTTTTCGTGCAAGTTTGGCTATTTCAGGAGGTTTGGCTTTAACAATACTCTGTTTTTCATCACCAAGAAGCATTTTAAATACTTTGCTTGAAGAAAAGGAGTCAAGCAGAGTAGAAACAAATCTTAGATGTTGCTCGGACTTTTGTTCATTGACATAATTAATACTCATCTTTGCAAGTTTGCAGACTAAGTCTTCCAAAGGTTTTTTCCTTAAAGGAGACAAAAGGTCTGAAGAATTATGATTGAGAGAGGGTTCAGTCGTTAATTCCATGCCTTCACTGTTCTCTCCTTCTGAAGATACACACTTTTCATTCTCTTTATTAGTTTCAGGTATCTCATCAGCAAATCTAACCCTACCATTTTTTTTTTTATTTGACTTCAATGAGCTCTTTGGCTTCTGAAGGACCTGTAATAGGTTTGATACACCTAAAATGGACTCAACATCAGCTTCTGGTTCATTGACTTTCTCGACACAGATCTCTGACAGTCTTTCCCAGAAATGTAGCAGTACATTCTTCAAATTGTGGGCCACTTTATCATCTTTTTCCATGTCTGCTTTGGCTTCCCAGGAAGTTAAAGTTTCTGCTAAATGGTTACATAGCTGCCCATGTTGCAATCCTGGGTCTTTGAGAACTGCATCAATAAAAGGGATCAACTGGAAGAGAAGGTGTAATACTGTAAAATATATATTAAGTCTTTGACTCCTGTTTCCTGGTACACAACCCTGAAATTCTTGGACTCTGCAAAATGATGTCTTTTTGTATGCTAACAGGTTGACTGATGGCTGGTAGCCTCTAGGTAGCCTAAAATGGGGGCTAGTCACCAGAAAGACTAAGGCAGGACTAAAGGGTTGAGACTTTCAGTATCACCCCAACCTCCAGAAAAAGGAAAGGGGCTGAAAGTTAAGTTGATCAGCAATGGCCAATAATTTAATCAATGACATATAGTAATAAAGCCTCCATAAACATACAAAAGTACAGACAGGGTTCAAGGAGCTTCCAGATAGCTGAATATGTGGAGGTTCCTGGAGGGTGGAGTGCCAGAGAGGGCATGGAAGTTCAATACCCCTTCCCATACCTCACTCGATGCATCTGTATCCTTTACAATATCCTCTATAATAAACCGGTAAACATTAAGTTGTTTCCTGAGTTCTGTAAGCCACTCTAGTGAATGAACTCAAGGAGAAGGTCATGGGATACCTGATTTATAGCCAGTCAGTCAGAAGCACAAGTAAAACAACATGGAGCTTATGATGGCACTGCAAGTGAGGGGCAGTCTTGCGGGACTGAGCCCTCAACCTGTGGGATCTGACACTAATCTCCAGATAGAGTCAGAATTGAATTAGAGGACACCCAGCTATTGTCTGCTGCAAAACTGACTGGTGGGGAGAAATCCCCAAACATCTGGTCACAGAAGTCTTCTGTGTTGATTGTTATGGTGTGAAAGTAGAGGAAAAGCAGTTGTGTTTTTTCCACTGACAGAAGTAACAAATTATGTTTAGATTTCAGGAGAAATAAAATTTAAACAAGGCATTAGTAAAACACTATAAAATTGCATATTTAATAATTGAGAAATAAATTTTCCCCCAGAACTCTAAAAAAAGTTAACCTGAAGATCACTTTTATATCATATAAAAATCTTAATGGTTTTACCACATTTCATCTGAATTATTCTTTTTTATGATATAATAGACTAACATTCTTGGTCATTACCACATAATCCAGTTTTCTTTTCATCTTCTCGACTTATTCAAGTTTGTTTCTTTTCTGCCTTAATTATAGGCAAATCTAAGATATGAGACTATAAACCAATACGAAAGACACCTAGGGTCCACAGTATTCAGAACCCTTTTTCCTAAACTACAAAGATAAGAGAAGTTATCTGTCTGAGATATCAACTAGGATCTGGGCTTTTCTAATCTCAATAATTTTTTACTGTAAAGGATCATATTCCATAACCTGTTCTCATCTCTGGTTCGAAAAGCCAATCCCCACTGTTCACAAAGCATAAATCCATTTGAGTATTTTTTAAGTAACACGATGATTATTGCATGAGTTAAACTTAATGCAAAAGATCACAAATAGCATCTTCCAAATTGTTTTGCACTACATCTTCTAAAACTGGGTTTTTATATTCAAACACTGACCCAGTCATTATATAATGCTAGCAACTAAGAGTACAGAATTTTTACTTATCTGGTCAGAAATGCACGTTATTTAATTTGTAAACTACAAAAATAGAATGTTTACAATGAAGGCTAATTACTGAAAATGGCAACAAGACACAATGAGTTTGATTCTTCACAGACACTATGCAAAGAAAGACACTGGTCATTTTTTACATTATAAATACCTGATCATTGACGAGCATCTGTTCAATCTCTTCCTCACCTAAATTTTGCTGCATTATAAAACGTAAGCATTCAAAAAAAGCAGATATTACTGCTGAGCACTCTGAAAAGCTGGTTTTTGTTCTCTCTGTTGACAGCCTAAAAAATAATAAATAACTGTGGATTATTCTTCATGAAGAGCAAAACAAAATGCAGAATCACCAAAATAAAGATATCAAAAAGGCATCATACCAGAAGAAGAGGATTTTTTAAAATATACTCTTAAACTAAAAACTAAGAACAACCAAGCAAAATACATACAGCCCAATGAGAACATGAACTTGATAAACTATGGAAAAAATCATTTTCAAAAATGTACCAGTGGCTAGTCATGGTGGCTCATTCCTGCAATGTCAGTACTTTGAGAAGCCAAAGTGGGAGGTCACTCAGGCCTGGGAGCTTGAGACCAGCCTGGGCAACATAAGATCCTATCTCTATTTTTTAAAAAAAATATCAGGAAAAGATAAAAGATACTTGTTTTCTACTCATGGAGCAACCCACCTGCAAATTTGAAAGAGAAGACTTAAATAAAGATAATGGTATATCGCACTGCATAATCTCAAGGGAAAAAAAAGATAATGGTATACTGAAAAAGCATTTTTAATCATTAAAAAAACTGTGTATCTTCTAAATTCAATAAATGCACTGACATCGTTTTTTAAGTGTGAATTTAAACACCGATAATATTTAACTTTATGGAAGTTTTAAAAACTTTGCCAGCTCATTTTGTACATTTGGGCATTTGTATTTATCAACATAAAAAATGGCTCATTTGAAAAATGGCCTATTTTCAATAACAGTCTCACTTTATTTATCTAACTTTCTGCTGTGTACTACCACTGAAGCACCTTCACAGTACTCGAGAATACCAATTGCAATTCTCTGAAAACTTCACAAGTGTTTAATGAACAGCAAAACAATGTGAAGAAATTTAAATGTGAAAGAAAATAATGGGTATAAAAATAAGAAAATTTCTTCTGTTTTAAAAATCAAAAATAAAAATTCCTTACCCTGCAACTAGTGAGGTGAGGAAATTTTTGAAGAAATCCAGCTTTGGATCTGTGATGGACTGAGGGAGTTTGCTGATGAATGGCAGAAGATATGGATATATAACAGTAGCTAGACCCCGACCACCTTCACGAACCACAGTTGACAGCTTGGGAAACACGCTTTTTTTTGCATTTACATGAAGCCAACAGTCCTAACCAAAGAAAAGATTGCAATAATAATTAGAGATCGTAAACATTCTTTTCCCAATTAAAAGAGAAGACATATAGGCTCTCGAAAATAAAAAAAATTTTAAAAAATCAAGTATTTTATCTAAAGAGGCTAAAATCTTTCATAACCATTAAAAACTACAACTCTGAAATTATAAAAGTGTTACACATAATAATCATGTATTCCACATGTTTACAGGACAGTATTGATCAGAAATAATTATTTAACTTAAAGGATTTCTATCAAACTGTTTTCCAAAAGGGACTACATTTCATCTTAAATATAAGATTCAGATATGCCAAACTGCATTGGGCCCCATGAGGTTTAGAGAATAATTAATATTGGCTAAACAAAGTCAAATAAAAACTCTATGCCATATTAGTCAGTTTAAGACTTATGCCAAGTTTGGATTAAGTATTTTAGTTCCAAGAAAACATTTTCCCAATATGATTGAGATATTATTCCCTGATGGGCTCTCTCTCATATGATACCTAAGGGTTCTAAAATACTTCCAGGAAGACAAGTATTCTCCAGTGACTAAATGTGGCTCTCTTACATACCTCAATAGTTGTTAGTGTATACAGTACAGCTTCCCAGAGAGCTGGGCAGACAATTGGGTCACTGTCATCAATGCTAAGTAGGACCGATGGGCTCACTTTGGATGCTTCCTCTTTCATCAACTGTGGAATGCGCTGGCACAGAGCAGAAACTAACTCAAAATAAGCTGAGCGAATCTAAAAGAAGAAATGCAAAGCTGAATTAAATTAAATCCTAGTAAAGCTTGATAAGATTTTTTATTTATGGTAATGGTAGATTATTCACACTAAACCTCCCACTAATAAAATTAAAATAACTAGAAAAAAATACTTTTAAAAATCTTTTTAAGAGTATCAAAGGGCTGAAAAGGCATAAGGAATTACCAAGGCAAAAGTGAAGGCAGAAAGAATTAATTCAACTTTTTCTTTGGCTGAAGCAAACACAAATCCTCTTTAGTGGCAGAAGCCTTCATTCAGGGCCTCCATTACAGTCAAACAAAAAATAAAACATCATGAGCCACAATCAGCAGAAACAAAAGACAGCACAGAGATCTGAGACTTTAAATCTTAGAATTATCAGTCACAAACTCCATAACAAAATGCTTATTATATTTAAAGAAACAAAAGTTTAAAGATATCTGTAGGAAAATGGATCCTAGAAAAAGAATAGTAGATCTGAAAAAGAACCAAGTACTATTCCTAAACTAAATATATTAATAAATAAATTAAAACTTAAAGCTCAATTCACAATTTAAGAGCAGTCCTATAGTCTGAATGAGTCCCCCTAAAATCCATGTTGAAAATTAATTACCAATGTGATAGTATTAAGGACTGAGGGGCCAGGCGCGGTGGCTCACGCCTGTAATCCTAGCTCTCTGGGAGGCCGAGGAGGGCGCATTGTTTGAGCTCAGGAGTTCGAAACCAGCCTGAGCAAGAGCGAGACCCCGTCTCTACTAAAAATAGAAAGAAATTAATTGGACAACTAAAAATATATAGAAAAAAAAAATTAGCCAGGCATGGTGGCGCATGCCTGTAGTCCCAGCTAATCGGGAGGCTGAGCCAGTGGGATTGTTTGAGCCCAGGAGTCTGAGGTTGCTGTGAGCTAGGCTGACGCCATGGCACTCACTCTAGCCAGGGCAACAGAGTGAGACTCCGTCTCAAAAAAAAAAAAAAAAAGAAGAAGTGAGGACTTTGAGAGGTGATTGGGTCTTGAGGGTACCACTCTCATGAATGGTGGGATTAGTGCCTTTATAAAAGGGCTTGAGAGAGCAAGTTTGCCCCTTCTGCCACAGGAGGACACAGCAAGGAGGTGCATCTTTGAAGCAGAGAAAATAAGCCTTCACCAGGCACTGGCCTGCTGGCACCTTAATCTTGGACTTCTCAGCCTACAGACCAAGAGAAATAAATTTCTATTATTTAAAAATTACCCAGTGTAAGGTACAGTCATCCCTTAGTATCCATGGTAAATTAGTTCCAGGATGCCCCTCATCCCACCACAGGTTCATTTATAATAGAAATACTTAGCAAACTCAGAATAAAAAGGACATTCTTGAACCTTATGAAATCTATAGCAAACATCATACTTAACATTAAACTATTTCCATTCAAGTCAGGAACAAGAAAAGGATATCTGCTATCACCACCTAGAGGACCTTGTCTTAGTCCCTTTTCTGTTGCTTATAACAGAATATCTGAAACTGGGTAATTCACAGAGAAAGGAATTTATTTCTTAGATTCCCAGAGACTGGGAAGTCCAAGGTTGAAGTGGTACAGCTAATGAGAGCCATCCCGAGGCAGCACAGGGCATCACATGGCCAGTGGGCTGAGCATGCGTGCTCAGGTCTCTCTTCTTATAAAGCCACTATTCCCATTCTAACCCATTAACCCATTAACCCATGAGTGGATGAACCCATTCATGAGGGCAGAGCCCTCCTGATCCAATCACCTCTTAAAAGCCTCCCCTTTCAATACTGCCACATTGGGGATTAAGTTTCAACATAAGTTTTGAAGGAGACAAACATTCAAACTGTAGCAGATCTAATCAATACAAAAAAAACAAGGAAAAAATTGAAAAGGCACCCAAATAACTATCTATAATTGCAGCAATATATCTAGCTAGAAAAAAAGCTAAAGTCAAACTACTAGAACTAATCGGAGTTTGGAAGAGTTGCTGGGTACAAAATTAATATACAAAGGCATAGCATGCCTATACACCAACAGAAACAGAATAGAAAATGTAATCAAAAAAGAAATAGCAACAAAAACCATAAAGACACGTTCACTGTGGAGAATATTACAAACCATTATTCTAGGACACAAAAGACCTATCAACCAAAAGAATTTTGAAAAAGAATGTGGACGTTTTCAACACAATATAAAAGAGCAATAATCAAGAGAGTATGGTATTGATATAAGGACAGACATATAGATTAATGGAACAAAACAGAGTACAAAATAAAAATTCCACATATATGGCAAGTGAATTCTGATAAAGGTGCCAGACTGAGGACAGGATAGTCTTTCAACATCTAGATACCTATATGACAAAAAAAAAAAAAAATTAATTTTGACTCTCACCTTCACTCTATACAGAAAAATTAAATCAAAATGCACCACATAGACCTAAACTATAAAACTTCTAAAATAAAATGCAGAAAATCTTCATGAAATCCTGATGTAGGCAAAGATTTCTTATATATCAAAAACACAAACCACAGAATAAAAAAATGATAAATTAGACTTCATCAAAATTAAAACATTCACTCTTCAAAAACCATTAACAAAATGAAAAGGCAAGGCACAGGCTAGAAGAAAGCATTCATGATACTTTGACAAAATATTTCTATTCAGAAAAAATACATGGCACTTATAACTCAAAAATAAAAACCAAAATGCAATTTAAAAATGGACCAAAAAAATATGAAAGCCTGATAAATCAATCCTCCTAAAAGAACAACTATAGGTTCTGTGGACAAAACAAAAAAAAAATAACTACTATCTGAGGGCTCCGGAGACTGAAATACAGAAACAATTTAGAGGAGAATTAAACTAGAAGTAAGTGATCCATATAGACTGAGCTCCCAATTTTTGCACCCTTGCCTGAAGATGGCTGCAGTCACCACCACAAAGGCATAGGGCCAGCTACAACTCCAATGGAAAGACTGAGATCTTTCTAGTCAGTGGAACTAGAAGAACCAAAAAAAGCAGCCCAGGATAACCAGGGTTACAGGAGAGCGAGGAAGAACTCTAAAAAAGAGAGAGACACAGAAGAGAATCCCCAGATTCTGTGTTTAAACAGCCTAAATCTACAGCTGATCTCTGACCATCTATGTACAGGATAAACTGAAAGCAGGCTAAAGCTAACACTTATAAGAACTGAACTGAGAGCTAAGCCATTGTCCACCACAAGCATGAGAGTTTGGTATGAGTCTAACCAAGTTAACTGCCTATGAACACAAAAGCATCAATATCCTTTTGGATCAATATAAAAGAATCCAGTCTCGAAAACATAACATTCACAATGTTGAGTATACACTGAAATTACTCAACCAAGAGCCAGGAAAATGTGATCTCATTTCAAGTAATAAGATAGTTAACTGATGTCAATCCCAAAATGACCCAGGTATTATCAGATACGGACTTTAAAACAGCTACTATAACTGTACTCAATGAGGTAAAGGAAAATATTAATAGGTTAAGGATAAATGGCAAAAAAATAGGCAATCTCATCTAAGAAACAGAAAATACAAAAACTAAGTAGAAGTTCTAGAAATAAAAAATACAATACATAAAATAAAAAATGAGCAAAAGATTTGAACAGACAACTCAAAAGAGAAGATACACAAGTAGCCAATAAACACATTAAAAGATGTTCAACATCATTAGTCATCAGCAAAATGCAAATTAAAACCACAATAAGAAACCTCTACTTCGGAGGTCAGTAAACATTTTCTATAAAGAGCCAGAGAGTAAATATGTTAGGCTTTGCAGGCCACATGGTCTCTGTTGCAACTACCCAGCTCTGCTTTGTAGCAGGAAATTAGTCATGGACAATACATAAAACTATTTACAATAACAGATGTGCTACATTTGGCCCACAAGCTATATTACAGCTTGCAACCCCTGGTCCCATACCCAGAAAATGACTTAAATTAAAGCGACTGACAATACCAAACACGAGGAAATGGAACAAATAAAAATCTCACACATTGCTGGTAAAATAGTACCGCCACTTCAGAAAACAGTTTGGAAGCTTCCTACAAAGTTAAAAATATGTTTATCATAATGACACATCAACTCCTCTTCTTACCCAAGAAAAATAAAAATGTATGTCCATACAAAAAACTAAGCAATAAAAAGGAATGGACTACTGATAAACAACATGAATGACTCTTAAAAACATGCTGAGCAAAGAAGCTAGATACAGACCCATTTATATGAAACCATAGAAAAGACAAATCTAATCTGTAGTGACAGTGAGCAGATCAATGATTGCCTAGGGTATAGAAAGAGGATGACTAGGAAGGATACAATAAACCCATTCTGGGTGAAAAAAAAGTATTCTATTTCTTGACTGTAGTGGTTACATGCATATGCATACATGTAGATGGATATATATATAAATCTGTCAAAACATAACAAACTGTACACCTAATATGGCCACATTTTACAGGATTGCGTGTAAATTATATCTCAATAAAGCTGATCTTTAAAAATTATTGTAGGTTATTATTATTGCATTGGAATTCAGGGCCACCCTGTCACAAGAAAACACAGCACAGGGACAATACGGCCGGTGCCCACAGAGGGGGCATTTAGACCATCCCGGCCAAAGGGAAATCCTCCACCCCAGATCAGCTAGCCCCACCAAGCAACTGACAAAAAACAACCTGGGGCCTGGAATAAATTCGCAAGGCAGTCACATCACAAAGGCTGCTGTCCTTGGGCAATTCCTACAGCTGTGCTGGCTCAGAGCCAGTGGACTTGGGGTGTATGTGATCCAGTGAGACACAAGGTGTGGTAGCCAAGCCAGTGCCTGGGTCACCCCTCTCCCAACTCCAGGCAGTGCAATGTAGAAAGAGTTTTTTTCCACTTGGAGAAAAGAAAGGGAAGAGTTCAGATGACTTTGTTTTGCAACCTGGGTACCAGCTCAGCCACAGTAAAATAACCAAGAAGACACCTAGGAGCCCCTGATTCTGGGACTTAGTTCCTAGATGACATTTCTAGACCATCCTGGGCCAGAAGGAAACACGCTGCCCTGAAGGGAAGGACCCAGTCCTGGCAGGATTCACTACCTACTGCCTAAAGAGCTCTTGGGCTTTGAATAAATATCAGAGAGATCCAGGAAACAGTAATTGAGCTTTGGGTGAGACTAGGCTGGCTTCAGGTGTGATGTGGCACTGAAGGCCATGAGGGAGTGCCCACATTGCACTTCCCCAAACACCAGCAGCCCAGCACAGAGTGAGGGAAGAGAGTGAGAGACTCTGCCTGGTAATCCAGGGAATTCTCCCTTATCTTACCCAAGTTCACCAAGGCAGTACCAACAGGAGTCTGCAAGAGTCACAGAATTATTGGGCTTGGAGAATCCCCAGTGCTGCAGTTGCTGTGACCAAAGACAGATCATAACACTCAATTCCCTTTGAATATCTGGAAAGCCTTCTCAACAAGGACAGTTCGAACAAGCCCAGATTGCAAAGATTAGAATAAATATCTGACTCTTTGATGCCCAGATGTCTATGAACATCATTCACAAGCATCAAGACCTCTAGGAAAACAAGAGCTCACCAAACAAACTAAATAAGGTACCAGTGGTCAATCCTGGAGTGATAGAGATACGTGACCTTTCAGACAAAGAATTCAAAATAGCCGTTCTGAAGAAGCTCAGTGAACTTCAAGACAACACAGAAAAGTAAATAAGAAGCCTATCAGAAAAATTTAACAAAGAGACTGAAATAATAAAATAAAAAAAATCAAGCAGAAATTTTGGAGCTGAAGAATTCAACTGGCAAACTAAAAATGCATCAGACTCTCTCAAAAGCAGAATTGAGGTCGGGCGCGGTGGCTCACGCCTGTAATCCTAGCTCTTTGGGAGGCCGAGGCAGGCGGATTGTTTGAGCTCAGGAGTTCGAGACCAGCCTGAGCAAGAGCGAGACCCCGTCTCTACTAAAATTAGAAAGAAATTAATTGGACAACTAAAAATATACAGAAAAAATTAGCCGGGCATGGT
>CAUYSK010045324.1:0-20541 GCA_963575035.1 Avahi laniger | reverse complement strand
AATCCTACTGTCTCAGCCTCCCAAGTAGCTGGGACTACAGGCATGAGCCACCATGCCCGGCTAATTTTTTTCTAGATATATTTTTAGCTGTCCAATTAATTTCTTTCTATTTTTGGGTAGAGATGGGGTCTCACTCTTGCTCAGGCTGGTTTCGAACTCCTGAGCTCAGAACGATCCGCCCACCTCGGCCTCCCAGAGTGCTAGGATTACAGGCGTGAGCCACCGCGCCCGGCCTCAAGTGATATTTTAAATAACATTAAGGACCTTTGAACTTTATTCAGCTCCAAAGCAGAATAATTCACTCATTTAGCAAAGACTTAAAAATATTTATTCAACAAATATTTATTGAGTACTTTTCGCTAGGGTTACAGTATGAGGCAGAGCTTTTATGCACAGTTATCTTATTATTATTCTTATCAACAGTTATGTGTACTAGTGTTTATACTATGGAATACTTTCATATACATTATATTTTAAATCTCAAGAGAATTTTATTACATAGGTGGTGCTATCCCAGTTTAATGAATAAAGCCACGTGGTCTCAGAGAAGTAACTGGTTTGCCAGTTAGGAGCAGAGGCACGTCTCAGGCCCTTGGTTCTCTGACTGCTGATGATAGAGCAGCTGCAGTGGTCACAAGAGAATAGTCACTTAATAAAGAGAGAATTTCTGTCATCCCCTTCTGAGAGAGATGTGGCCCCTCAGTCTATGTCTTTGAACATCTGCCATTTGTGAGTTTGCCTTTTTCCTTTATCCAAAGGAAGCTGGTATTTTGGAAAAACTCATAATACCAACGGCAAAAGATACAAGTTTATTTCTCTCTTCATACAAAATCTCAGAGGTAAAGAATCCAGGACTGATGGGAATCCTCTTTTCCACGAAGCTTTTGGGCATCTAGCACAGTTCACCATTCTGCCACACCCAGGGTATGGCCCTCATTTTCCTACGCCAGGGTGGATGGCTAGAGTTCTAACCATCACCTCTGTGTTCTACTGGAGGAAGGACAATGACAAAGTAGCAAAGGGCAAGTGCCCGCAGTCTTTAAGCTGATTTTTGGAAGCTGCCATAGGTCATTTCCACTTACTTCCTATTGGCCAGAACTTAGTTGTGCCACACCTAGCTGCAGAGGAGGCTAAGGAACGAATTGTCTGTTTCAGACTGCCCTGTGTCCTGCTGAAATGCGAGTGCGTGCTCTTTCGCAGGAAAGAGGAATGGGTGTCAGGGGAGTGTCAGTCTCTGCCACATCATTTTTGATCATTATGTGCAAATAATGTGAAAATTAGTTCTTGATATATTACTTCAACAGATCTTTGTTGATGACTTCCACGTGCTAGGAATAATAAAAAGGAAATCACAGTTGTATGTGTTTTAACTTTAAATATTCAAATGATATGGCTGTTGAAATGAACTTTCAATCGATGACTTAACTGCTAATGGCATCACTTTTGATCTCATAACTCATTGTGGCAACTAGATTAGGTATGTAAGTTATTTCTAGTGATACTGCTTAGTTAATATAGTTGCATGTTGACTTTTGTTTTCTCTTAAACATTTATTCATCATGTCTGTGTGCAGAAACTCAGTACTTAGTGCAAATGATTTAAAGCTAAGTAAACCAGGGTAGGAAGATGTAAATATGTAAATGTCTTAATAAGCTAGAAACTCCATATAAAGAAAGAACTGTGCCAGTAAAAACAAAAACAAACTGGAAGCACTAAGGGGTGGGGGAATAGTTATTTCCTTTGGAGGTGGTGAATTTGAACGTTGTTGCCTGAAATCTTTAAATGACTTTAAAGACTTTAAATTCATGGCTTTTGTCCATATATAAGCGTACAGTCTTTGTGCCTTTCATAGCTTTTGGAGCACTTCTTGTGGTAATCTTTACTTATTAAAATTTAATTTGGTGGAGGCTTATTTAATTTTAATAGCTAATGAAATATTAGCATTTTAATATTAATGAAGTTTCAAAATATAAACAAATTCCTCAACATAAGGAATGACTATTTGGGGGTAGAGAAATGACCGAGTACGTGATCCATCCATAGTTCTCTCCGTGGTCAGACAGGGAGGCAGCTGCAGAGGATGAAAGTGAGATGAAGAAATGGGGCGACGGCGTTATCCAGACAGCACGGAACGGCCAGCTCTGGGTGTGCTTGCTTTCCTCCGGGTTTAAACGTATCACATGGAAATATTCTTTTACACCAGAAGCTATGAAAACATGTGTAAATAGCCTTTATTTGATTTTAACCTTATCTTTAGGTATCTAGATTGTGTTTTGTTATGCCAGTGATATAACAAATGAAATTCTATTAAAAATGAGGTTCTAGAATGTTATTCTCACTTATGAAATTTTGAGAAATTTGGATTGCTCTCTAAGGAAAATAAAAAGGATTAATAGCAGCTAACACTGGACTTGGGACAAGTCCTGCCCACAGCATGAGGGGAGGTTTATTTGGAAAGATTGCTCCGTATGATCCATTTCTAGCCTTAATTAGGAAAGAAACTAAATGACATAGCCTAGCTCAATCAGTGCTCATGGAAGGAAGTACATTAGTCAAAGCGTGTTTCTGGCATTGCTACACCAGCCTGCCCTATTATTATAGAATATATGTACAGACAGTCCCCCACTTAGGATGGGTCAACTTAACGATTTTTCCAACTTACGGTTTTTCAATTTTATGACGGTGTGGATGCCATATGCCTTTGGTAGAAACCATACTTCGAATTTTGAATTTGGATCTTTTCCTGGGCTGGCGATACGCTACAATACTCTCCTGTGATGCCGGGCAGCAGCAATGAGCTGCACCTCCCAGTCGGCCACGCTAACGTTACGTGTTCTGAGCACGTTAAGGTAAGCCTAGGCTAAGCTATGATGTTCAGTAGGTTAGGTGTATTAAATGCATTTTTGACTGTCAACGTTTTCAACTTATTTTGGTTTTGGGAGGATATAACCCCATCATATGTTGAGGAGCATCTGTATTTGTGTTTCTTAGTTAGAAACTCAGACTGACCCTCCCGCTTGGAAGAGTTGGGGAAACTAAAAATTTTGGATGAAAATATTAAAAACACTAAAAACATTGCATAGTTGATAATATAGGGGCTTAGGTCAAAAAACTACGAATATTTAGAGGCACTTTCGTGAAAGGTGGCTCTGATCCTGATTCACCTTGAGCTTCAGTTTTCAGAGTTTAGGAGTGGAGGGCCAGAAGACGAAGGCCAGCAAACTTGAAGACTAATGAGAGACACCCCATAAAGCTTGCACCCTAACGGGCTTTATCCTCACTATGAATGGGGATGGATGAAATAATTTTGCCCTCCTTCCTACCTCCAAAAGGATAGGAATGTTGCCTTGGCACTAAGCAAAAGAAGAGACCAAAAAACAAAAAAAGAAGCTGAGAAGTTATAATCACTATTGGCCCTCACAGAATATCAGCCCAAAGTCACATCACCTAGGATAGTCAAAAAACTTCAAGTCATGAGTTAAATTTGTAGAGGTCCCAGCCTGATAATGCTGCCATTAGCTGCCTAGCAAAGGCAAGTGCAGATCTTCTCGGGGAGCATGGGAGCATGCACCTTCCTTCATCCTGGAGGATTAAATCTGATCAAACCTGTAGATTGAATAACCAATTTATAGGAATTACAGAGGATAGAGGAACATGTCAAACACTGCTATTGGGATGCAGTCACCAAAATGTAGACTATGGGAAACAACACAGTTTCTTCAAATTGCAAAGAAAGTAAAACCACACAGGTGGAGGTAGAACTCACACATTAAGATGTAAGAGACATATCAACCAATGGCAGTCTGTGGACCTCATTTGGGTACCAGTCCAGCAGAAAAACTAAGACCATAGCAAGACGATTGACAGTGTGAACCATGACTTGATAATTATATTAAAGAACTATTGTTTTTCAGGAATGATGTTGCAGTTACATATATATATATATATACACACACACACACACACACACACACATATATTTGAGACAGAGTCTTATTCTGTTGCCTGGGCTAGAGTGCCATAGCATCGGACTAGCTCACAGCAACCTCAAACTCCTGGGCTCAAATGATCCTCCTGCCTCAGCCTCCCGAGTAGGTGGTACTACAGGCACTGGCCACCACGCCCAGATAATTTTTTCTATTTTTAGTAGAGATGGGGGTCTTGCTTTTGCTCAGGCTGGTCTCGAACTCCTGACCTCGAGCAATCCTCCCCCCTCAGCCTCCCAGAGTGCTAGGATTACAGGCGTGAGCCACCGCACCCAGCCAATTAACACATTAATTGCCATGTGAGTTGTATTTAATGTACACTCATTTTCAGTCTGGGGCCTCGTATAGCGGATGTAACTCACGTCTCTTCACTTTGGGAGCCACGCGAACTATTTTTCAAGTCCATACAAATAAGTCCATAAAATGTTGGAGAGTTACTTCAAAATAAAGTGGAGGAAGTGGGTGGACGTACTTAGGAAACAAGATTGACCGTAAGTTAGTAAATGGTGAAGATGGACATTCATTATGCTGTAATATCCACTTTTGAATATATTTACAACTTTATAAGAAAGTATTTTAAAAATTGGTGGAAGAGCTAGAGAAGTAGACTTTATATTTGGTTCTGGGAGTGAATTCCAGAACACAGAAGAGTTAACCTGCATAATAACTGCTACCTCTGCCATAATGTAAAGGTGACAAATCGGGAGGCCACCATGGCACCATTGCTACAACTGTCTCTTAACATACCCAGAGCTGGTGACACCACAAAAGTGTTCTAGAAAAAGCTGACATCTCCACAACTTGGCTTTTTAGCAGAATGAGCCATACCAGTAGATAGATGGCGTCTGGCTTACCTGTGTCTCCCAAATCTCATAAGAGTGGCTCTAACTGGTAGAAGCTATTTTATATAGAGAATTTTACCTGCAGGAGGGGACTGGGAAATGTTTTCAACTTTCCAGCCTCTTCAATGCAGAAAGGCTCATTAGAAGAAGTAGAGCTGGAGGCTGAGTACCAAATGTCCATATTTACTGCACTGATGGTACTTGTCAAACCAGGTACTACAAGTAAAATGGGTTGACATAATAGTCACAAAAACTTTATATGTCAGCTGGGGTATTTAGAGGCATGCTAGGGAGTACCCCAAGTCTAGGATAAACTTAGCATATCTTTCAGGAGCCTCGATTTTACTCATTGGCAAATAATGCACACTGTTACCTAATGTAGCTTATTTGTGTATGTATTAATCAGGGCTCTCCAGAGTGACAGAATCAATAGGAGATAGATAGATGAGAGGGGATTTATTAGAGGAGTTGGCTCAAGTGATTGTGGAGGCTCAAAAGTCCCACTATAGGCCATCTGCAAACCAGGGAAGCAGGGAAGCCAGTAGCATGACCCAGTCCAAGTCTGAAGACCCCAGAACTAGGAAAGCTGATGGTGTAACTCTCAATCCAAGGCTAAAGTCCTGAGAACTACAAGGGAGAGGGCCCCATGTAGACCTCTCCAAAGACTGCTTGAGTGTCCTTACAACATGGTGGCTGGCTTTCCCCAGAGTAGGGTGACCTAGTGTTGTAAGTTTTACACCAAATTCTATTTGTTAGAACCAAGTCACTAAATTCAGCTCACATTCAAGCATGGGAGAATCAGCTGTACTTTTTGAAGTATACAATGTGAAGGAATTTGTGGACATATTTGGCAACCAGTATGTCTACTATGTGCTAGGCACCACTAGGTAGTTTGCAAATGTATCCATTATAATCTTCATAACTACCCAGTGGGGTGGGTGTTATTGCCCACCTGGCAGACAGGTATTCTTATCACAGCTCTTTTCAGTTATCTGATGGCAATGTACTCAGGGAAGAGTGTCCTCTCTGTAGCCCCAGCAGGTGCATTATGATTGGTCAACAAACTAATCATGGCAATTCCATTTCCTTTTGCCATTGATTGGTTAAAGGGTGACTATATGGCCACACCAGACAAAATTCTACTAGGGTGGTTCTAGGAAAGGTTTTCCGTACTAATATAGTGAAGCACATAGGAGGAAATGCACTCTTCAGCAAGATTTTGTGTCTATGTGTGATGTCTAGAATTGCAGTTGCCCTGTTGAAACCATGAAGAGACAAACCTGAGGCCCAAGCCAATGTGCTAAGGATGGTGAGCATGGAAAGGAAAGACCCTCTGCTCTGCATGACATCAGCCCCTGAATTAACGCTGGAACTGACCTTGTTACGGGAGACAATAAGCTACTTTTGGTTGGGTTTCATGTTGCTTGCAGCTGAAAGTACCCTAATGATTTGATATATACCAATTTACAGGTTAGGAAACAGATGTTCAGAAAGATTACATAATTTGCCGAAGCTTTCCCAGCTAATGAATAGCAGAGCCAGGTGTCAGACTGAGATCTCTATGTTCTAAATGCCTGGTACTTGCTTGTTGTATCAATTAAGAGATTTTTCTCCAGCAACTTTCAGGAATCAGGGAGGAGACACAGAAACATCATTTGGTTTAAGCAGGGTTAGTGATTGGCAAACAGGTACGTATGGCAGAGGCTCATATGGGAAGGAAGGAAAAAGAAATTCAGGGTGCTGTGTGGACAGGGTCGATGTGCTTGACTGTGAGACACAAGCCGCGTAAGGAGCCGAGTGGAACCCAGAGGGGCTGAGGGACAGAGAATGCAGGGCCGTGGGGAGGGTGCAGTCACGGCAAAGAACAGATTCAGAAAGATCTAGGGGGAGGGAAAGTGGAAGGAAGTTGCAGGAAGCGAGAGAATTTCAGAGTTGAAGACATTAGGGATGCAGATACTTATTCCCAACAGAGTTCGATTTGTGACTGAGCATGAAGATGATGGTCATCAGGGTGGAGAATGTCACAGAACTGATATCAAATCTCTGGATCTTGCACTTTGTGTACATATTACCCAGGAAGGCGACAGGCCATGAGATGGAGAGGAAGATTGAAAGCCAGTCTGCAGGAAATACAGGTGAATTAAGAAATGTTTTCTTTACTTGCATGGTCCCTTCCTTCACACTGATAGGATCTGACTAAACGCAGCCCTGCTTTGATGAAAGATTTATGAGGATCATTCTGCTTTAATGTGCTGCTTTGTACCGACTGGAGAGGAGATGGATAGGGTCACCAGGAGGAGCTGAGCGGAGAAGGTTGTGAGAAACGGAGTTTCCCAGGTCTTTCTGAAACAATTCTTTGCAGTGGGACCTCACTGTTTTGTTTGAAGTTGCTTCTTTCTTATCTGTCTATTCATCTGAATTTATGAAAAGCAATAAAATATATTTAAAATTATCCACTATTTCAGATTATTGCAGTTTTACTATTTATAGGAACAGTTAAGAATTGGTGGCAGCTCCCCTGAATCTCTTTGCTAGGACTGCAGTGGATGGGGCTGTATAATAAGGAGAGCTCACTGCCTTTTTAAGCTCTGGGCTGTTTTTCTTGTCATTGTTCTCTTCTTTCTTAGGTAAAATCAATTTTTTCCCTTCAAAAATAATTTTTTGGAAATTGGTTACATAGGAATCTATTTTTAAAGCACCTTATTAATTTTGTATTACACTCATGAAATGATTAGCTGGAATTTCTGAATGTAGTTTCTCCCCTGACCCTCGTATTTCTTGGTTCCTGTCCTTGGAGTCATGTTAATAGTTTTAGGTCATATGCCTGTCATTTTATTGTAAGTTAACTCAAATCTTTTCTTGGAAATAGGATAAAAAGCAATCAATCTGTACTATGAAGGGAAAAAGAAGCAAGGTGCAAAAGAATTCTCCTAGTATGATCCCATTTGTGTTTTTTTTTTAAAGGATATATACAGATAGAGTCACTTGTATACTATACTTCTCTATGTACATATGTGTATGTGTGTATATACATACATATGAATGCAAACCCATGCAGAGAGTGAATAGAAAAGACTCTGGGCCCCTCAAGACTCAGTTGCAGAGGACGTCATGTTCAGAAGACAGTGAAAGTCATTCTAATCTTTATTTGTATTCCTCAGAGAACTTACATGAAACACTTGTGTTTTACACAGCACAAGTTATATGACTTGCATGAACACCTCTTTAATTGTGCTTTCCCTACATGCTCTTTCTCCCACTCTCTTGTATCCTGTAGATACCCCAAAGCCTCTGTCTCCGTATTTCTTACTTTCCCGCTTTTACCAAAATGCTCCCTCTCTCAGCCAGTGCTAGTCTCATCTATCTCCCCTCCCTAGTGAATAGCTCTGAGCCTTTTCCATATAAATCTCTCACCTCCCATTTATCCTATCTGCGCAATAAGGCAATGGGCGGAGTAGATAGGGGGGATGGGAAGTTGCCCGAATGTTTTTGTGAGCAGGCAGGAGGAAGGAAGCTATGAACACTTACACAGTAGTAAGTTTTTTCTCTTGTTAGACATGAAGAATTTCTGAAAGATTCTGTAAGATATTGGGAACAGCAGATTATCTTGGGGATAGGCCTGGGGTGTCAGAGGTAGGTGGGAGAGATTTTACCTTCATTGTCTAAACAGTTTTTTTGTTTCAAAACTCTGTATTGCTTTTAGAAAACCATTCTGAAAAATAGACACTGAAATTAATAGGTGTATATTTAAAAATATAGTGAAAATGTCATACTTGATATTAGAGTGAATTATCTAGTATACAAATTATATGTATTTTAATTATATTTCACTTTAGGCTGCTTTCTAGTACCAAGTGTTACAATCGAGCTGATATCTGTGATGATCCAGTATTACCAGGAAGAGCATTAATCTGCCTTTTCAAACCCTTAAATTGACACTGTCAGTGCTGGAAGAAGGGAGGACAGATCCAGGAAGTCTAATGTGTGAGTAGTAGGATTCCAGGGTGAATTGCAAGTGAAAAGCCAAATTTAATAGCAGTAAATTTCCTGAGCTGAATAAAGTCTTATATTTGCATGTTGAAAGTGCTCACTAAATTCTAGGCAGGATTGATGAAAAAGGCACATACCGAAACAAAATTCTTGAATCTCAAGGTTAAAGAGAAAAATCTTATAACATTCCAGACAGAAAGAGGAAGTTATTTACAACAGGAAAAGAATTGTACTGGCATCAGACAGTGAATCATATCTGTACTTATTGAGAAAAAAAGAAAGGAACCCAGGAAGTCTCTTTCCAGTGAAGGATCATTCGCCTACCAGGGGAAAAGAGATACAGAAATGTAAGGATTCTGACAATTTATCACCCGTATCTGAAGAAATTATGAAAAGAGGACTCTAAACAATAAATTAATGAGAATACAGATGTCAAGATCAATGAGAAGGTAAAGTAGAAAGGGAAAATGGTGAGTGAACAATATATGTGGATGATGGACTGTCTGGAAATGTGTACCAAGTATGTTAAAGACTCTTAAAATAAATGCAACTCACTTAATGAGAACCTGGAAGTAAAAGTTGCAAAATTTCTCAGCAAAACCTAAGAGGTAAGGTTGGAAGAAAGGGAGTAAGAAGTAAAAAACATTCTAACAGTATTATCTCATTGAGGAGTGGGGAAGATATCAGGGAATAGAGTAACATGGGGGAAATAGTGTCTTTTTACATAATAGTAATAAAATATGTGTTTGATGATGCATGTTAAAAAAGAAGAAAACTGGCCGGGCGCGGTGGCTCACGCCTGTAATCCTGGCTCTCTGGGAGGCCGAGGCGGGCGGGTTGTTTGAGCTCAGGAGTTCGAAACCAGCCTGAGCAAGAGCGAGACCCCGTCTCTACTAAAAATAGAAAGAAATTAATCAGACATCTAAAAATACATAGAAAAAATTAGCCGGGCATGGTGGCGCATGCCTGTAGTCCCAGCTACTTGGGAGGCTGAGGCAGGAGGATCGCTTGAGCCCAGGAGTGTGAGGTTGCTGTGAGCTAGGATGATGCCACGGCACTCTAGCCCGGGCAACAGAGTGAGACTCTGTCTCAAAAAAAAAAAAAGAAGAAGAAGAAGTAAACCACTGGTGGAGTGGGAAAGTATAATGTTATTTTGAAATTTTAAGGAGAAAAAGGGAATAAATTATAACTTGACCATATCAGGAATATGATTATATTATATATAATCATAAAATATAAAGAAAAGGAAAAAAAGGAAATTAATGAAGTAAGTTGAAAAGTAAACATAAGCAAGAGAAGGAATAAAATCAATATTAATGCTTATATTAAATATAAATGAGCTCAGTTTTCCTATCAAAAGACAGACTAGAAGATCAGATAAAAACAAACCCAGTTATATGTTGTCTACAAGAAAATACTCAAAGTGGTAAATATTTAAAGCAGTTGGAAAATAATATGTAGATATATAAATTAAAAATTAGAGGCAATAGTAATATCAGACGAGGTGTGACAGACTACTAATAAACAGGCTGACGAACATGACCTATAAGAGACATAATAGATGAAGATGTGCATCAAGCAACATAATAGCTAAATGTATATAAACAAAAGATTACTGTGAGTGTAAGGATAACTATAAAAATGGCATTAGAGTTGATTTTAATATACCTTTTTCAGAACTAGGTAGATCTAGTAGACAAAAAATACGAAAGACCATAGAAACCAGTCGACACATTTGCTTGAACGTACACAGTATCATACATTCTTCAAACACAATAAATATATATTTACAAATGACCATTGACTAGTTACAAAAATTGATCATAAAGTGGCCACAAAAAAATATTAAAAGATTTTACATTTCACATTGTCTGATAAAATTAGAAGTAAATTAATGAAATTAGAATTCAATGTTCAAAATATAACAAAATAATTTAACCAATTATTTGAAATTTAAGACCACTGTCCTAAATAATTTTTGGTTCAAATTAGAAACTATTAATAAATTGAATTATAAACTCTAAAACAAACAAGGAAAACCCAATATAACCAAACCTACAAGACCCAGCAAAAGCTGTACACAAAGGTTGGAAATATAAGAATTCTGTGTCCATCTTAAAAATAGAAAATCATAAAAGAAAATGGAATTAATAAAAAGAAAGACTTATATTAATGAAATTTAGAAAAGACAAAAGGTTCCTTTCAAAAAAGATAAACACTTTGTGAACTTGAGGTAAAAAAAAAACTATTAAAAATTAAAATACTCGTTTAATTCAGCAGTTCTACTTTACAATTCTCATGGGAATAAAAACCTAAGTCTCAAGATACATGTTCGAGGATATTTGCCGCAGGACTATTCACAGCGGCAAGAGCGGGAGGCGAGGTGAAGGGCGCGATGGCACAGCTGTGTGACAGCCGCGCTGTGGGACATCGCACGGCCCCTGGAGAGGACCAGTTAATCCTGTTTCGGCTACCTGTTGCCATTTGTTACCGCAACTTACTGACCTAAGGCGGTGATTTTATTATGCTTAGGGATTCTGTGGGCCAGGAATTCGGATAACGCAGACAGGCCAAAAGCATGGCGGGATGTTTGTTCATTCTCCAGGGCACCTGCCGCCTCACGTGGAAGGCAAGAAAGCTGAGAGGGCTCGGCGAAGGCTCGGTCGCTCCCAGCCTGGCTGTCTGCCGCACGGGTCCCGCGGCGCGGTAGCTGGTGGGGCGGAGGGGAGGCTGAGAGCCTGCAGCATCTACCTCACCGTGGACGCTCGGAAGTCACACAGCGTCACTTCGGCCACGTTCTATTTGTCAAGGCAGTCATAAGCCTCCCCGCGACCCCCAGATTCAAGAAGAGAGGAAGTAGATTCCATCCACATTTTAAAAGGAGAGTGGCAAGGTTCTGGAAGAGCACGTGTAGTGGAACGTACTGGGCTGTTCTGGGGCAATCCAATCTGCCATAAATCCATGCAGGCCAACTTGGAGGGCATTCCGTGATGTATTGTTAAGCAAACAAAAAAAATCAGAAAAATCTATTTAATTATATTTTTGAAAAGCTGTTAATGGCAACTCTGGTGTGTGTGTGCAAATATGTGAATGGGTAGAAGGCTATGAGAAGATAAAGAGCAAGTGTTAGCTTCAGTTAGGGTGTGGGGCCAGACGCAGGGCAGAGGTGAATGAGAAGATAAAAGTGCATGCATACCTACCTGTATACACACAAATGAAAGAAAGTGCTAGTAGGAGAGAGAAAAACGTGGTGTGGATGTGGGTTCTAAAAGACAAATTTTTTCTTTGCACAGGCTAGAGTGCAGTGACGTCATCATAGCTCACTGCAGCCTCAAACTCCTGGGTTTAAGCGATCCTCCTGCCTCCGCCTCCTAGGTAGCTGGGACTGCAGTTGTGCCCCACCATGCCTGGCTAATTTTTCTAGTTTTTGTAGAGAAGGGGGTCTCATTGTGTTGCTCAGGCTGGTCTTGAACTCCTAGCCTCAAGCAAGTCTCCTTCCTTGGCCTTCCAAAGTGCTGGGATTACAGGTGTGAGATGCCTGGCCTAAAGGACAAGATTTAGAACAATGGAAAGGACTGTGATATGGACCAGAGATAGCTTCACAAACAGCATCATCTCTAGGTAGCACTTGTAATTAATTAAGATTGGGGAATCACCAATTCATTGCCTGTGTTAACAGAAATAGGCTTGAGTCCAAATGATGATCCTATTATTATCAGGGAAGATAGTTTTGTTTTTCTTGAAGAAGAGGTTCCTCCCAAATTTCATATTTGCTTTGCTATTGATTTTAAAAGAATATTGTGTTGGCACTCTTCCTCTTTAGTGGTGTAATTACTGGCCTATTGGGCCAGTGCCTGAATTGGTTAAACCTGCTTTATGGTTTCAAAGTTTTAAGTCTGACTAGTTATAAATGATAGTGGAAGGATTACTTTTTGATGTCTAAATGTTACATTCCTCCCGAAGTATCAGTATTGTGTTTTGTTTTTGGAAATACTTTATTATGTGTGATTAAGTGACAAAGCTGCACCTGTTAGCACTTATATGGGGACCAATGGTCCATACTTTTTCTTTTCTGGGTTACTTTTGAGTTTCCTCCTAATCACTAGTGCTGTGAGGTGGTTGGAGAAAGAAAGGGAAGAGTCTGAAAACTAATCCAGGGCTTATTGCTTTGTCTGGAGTTCTCGGGTAAGGCTTGCTTGCATGACGCTTGAAATCTGTGTTTAAGCCTAAGTCAACCAAGAAATTCACTAATATCCCCAGAACCACGTAGGGTCAACAAGACCAATTTTCTCTGAGTTTGTGAATGATCGTTTTCCTTTTAATCCGTCATACATGGGTTCTCTCCCCAGTGGCAACAATAATTGAGAATTATGATATATTTGAGTACCTTATTATAACTTTACCACTAGAGGTCAAAAATTAGCCCATGAATAATACTACACTAGTTCCTTCAAGAGAGTGCTTGTAGATAATGCTTTATGTATTTTTTAAAATTTGGCTTATCCTTTTTTTTTAAAGAGACAGGGACTTGCTCTGTCAACCAGGCTAGAGTGCAGTGGCATGATCACAGCTCACTGTAGCCTTGAACTCCTGGGCTCAAGGGATCCTCCTGCCTCAGCCTCCTGGGTAGCTGGGTCTATAGGTGTGTACTTCCTTGCCCAGCTAATTTTTTTTTATTTTTTGTGGAGATGAAGTCTCACTATATTGCCCAGGCTCATCTAAAACTCCTGGCTTCAAATGATCCTCTTGCCACAGTCTAGCAAAGTGCTGGGATTAGGAGCATGAGCCAGCACACCTGGTCTGGTCATACTTCTGATGAGATTCAGAACACTTACCAGATACCTTGAAGGTTTAAAAGGACCTCCTGTATCTTTTTTATGCCAAATTTTAGCGATTGGATTACTTGGAGTCTTTACTACAATCCAGCTTCAATCATTAACCTCAATCTTTTTTTGCCTACTTATTATGCACACTGATTATCCCCACTTAAGTGTTCATTGTGGTAATGTATTTAAAGCTTACAAATAAAAAAGAAAATGAACTAGGTAGATGTCCAGTAAGGACAGATTCATAAGCTCAGCAGATCTCATCCATTTTTGTGTTCTAATTGGAATTTGTTGACTATACATTTTTTTTAGCTGTATATTTTTGGCCAGATGGCTACCAAATGAGATCATTTCCTGTTTGATGGCTATATTAGGTTAAGCATTAACTTAAATGATTGAGTTTATATGTCATGGGACATTTTAGACATGCAGTTGTATTTCAGATATCCCCCTTTTGCCCATTGGTGTCTTTTCTACTTTAGTTCGTCTTTGATTTGGTGGAGAGGGATTGAATAAGTGATATGAAAAATGTTTTCACATGTTTTTACAATTGAGAGGTTTATTTACTTTCTTGGAAACTTATTTGAGAATTCAGTTGCAATATTTCAGTGAAAGCAGATTGGTGTACTTCAGTGGTGTCCAGTTTAATGATTTTATTAATTATATTGGAGTTTGGTAGAGGCATTTAAATATATGTGGCCTATCATGGTGGGTTGCATATGTAAAGACCTGGGCTTCTACTTTTCTCAAGCTGTCTTCTGCCTTTGGCAGATCCCTCCAGTGTGAAGTACCAGGTCATGCTGCCACCTTCATTGTCTGCCCATCCTATTGCCAGGGATTTCACAGAAAAACAGGAGCTGGGCTCCAGTAGAAGGCTGCCAATCTCCTTGGCAGGAAGAATGTGCCGTCTTGTTTCTTACCTATTGCTGCTGGGCTTGGTGTCCCTGCTGCTTTTGCACCCAGGGACGGTGCTGGGTGGTCGTCCACATGCAACATGGCCAGAGGAGCACTTCAGTGTTGTCTGAGGACATTTGGGTTTAGCTTTGGATTTATCCCTTGTGGATGGGTATTATGGGTTGAATTACGTCCCTTCAAAATATGTTGAAGTCCTAACCCCCAGCACTTCAGAATGTGATCTTTATTGCAGACAAGGTCTTTACAGAGGAACACAACTGAAAATAGAGTCATTAGAGTGGGTCCCAATCCAATATGACTGGTGTCCTTATAAGAATGAGAAATACGGACAATGAAGGAGAAATGGGCAGAGATACCCATAGAGGGAAGATTATGTGAAGAGACACAGGAAGAAGACAGCCATTCAAACCAAGAGAGAGGCCTGGAACAGCTCCTTCCCTCACAGCCCTCAGAAGGAACCAACCCTGCTGACATTGTGATTTCGGACTTCATCCTCTAGAACTGTGTTATGATAAATTTCTGTTGTTTAACCACCCAGTCTGTGTAGCTTTGTTACTGTAACCCTAGCAAACTAATACAGTGAAGTTGGATCGTTTCAACTCAGCAGCAGTGTGTGTTTGAATCTGTGAGTGACCATTTCACTGCAGCCTTCCCAACAATGTGTATTATGGTATCCTGAATTCTCTTAATATCCAGCACATGCCTGGCTAAAGCAGTATTCGTGTTTGTTGAATAAACGAATGATTATATTGAATCTATGAATTTTTTTGCCTTTTTTGCAAAAGTACCACCCCAGTATTCCCTGCTGGTATCTGTGAATACCCAGTTGACACCTTGATGTTGACAGTTTGCTCCCCCAGATCTTCCCACCTTCTTCCCATCCCCCCACCCCCAGCGCAGAGCAAAGGAGGGTCTTCGCAGCATCCAGCTCTACTATCCTTATCAGTAGAGGGCATCTTTGCACATCAGGCCAACTTCCCCTTAAAGCCCTTGCCTCCTCACAGGGGCTGGTTTAGGAAACCTCTGTTCTCCTGCTTCAGTAACTTGCTCAGATCCTGGGTGTGAACACATTGGCAACCCAAAGTTGCAAAAGGCAATTGATGCCCTAACCTCAGGGACTCTCTGGAAGGGACCCCATGACGACAGAGCGTTCTTGCTTTGAGTGTAGCTGGACGAGCATTCAGATGTGATCTCTGCCAATTAGGCACTGTATGGATACGATGCTCCCTCCAGGATCCGTGCAGGGGCAGGAAAGGCGGCGCTCACTGCTGTGCTAGAGGCAGCACTGACGATACACACTGCATGAGAGGCATGGGGAAACCGGGAAGACGGTTATTTTGCCTGGGACAGCCAGGAAGGGCTTTGTGGTGACAAAGCGCCAGAGGGAGGCGCGGGAAGCGTGCTCCGTGCGAAGAGACAGTGTGCACGAAACTCAGTTACGGTCAGGTTGTTCCCAACAACAACCTCCCTCGTGAAGTGAGCCTGGGAACAGCCGGCGGTGGACACGCGCCAGTGCCGGCGGCCGCTCGGTCCCAGCAGCCGCGTTCGCACCGCACGGAGCCTGGCCAGGCTCTTGTTAGATGTCTTGCCTGTCGTCCCTACTGACAACCAACAATATTTCCTTTTCTCTGCATCATAACTTTCTCTTTCCTCTCTTCTCCACGACACCCCCATCTTCTCCTCTCTTATCTTTCTTTTCTTTTCTCATTTCTTCTTTTCTTTCTCTAGAACTGATTGCAAGAAAGAGAAAGTACAAGTTTGAGGTTTTACTTATAAACCTTTCTTATTTCTGATTATAAAAGCAACAATGCTTGTGAGAAAAAAACCGAAAGTATAAAAAAGGCATAAAAAAGAAAAAATTTTAAGTCTTTATTAATCCCATTCAAAACAAACAACTGGATAGCTCTTATTAAGACGGCGTTGATGAGGGTGTAGAGAAAAGGGAAGCCTTGGACACCGTTGATGGGAATGTAGATTTGTGAGACCCTTATGGTAAACACTATGGAGGATCCTAAAGAAATTAAAAATAAACTCACTATATGACCCAGTAATCCCTCTTCTGGGTATGTGCACACCCCAAAGAAATGAAATCACCACCTTGTAAAGATGTCTGCATTTTATATTCATTGCAGCATGATCTGTGATAGCCAAGACACAGCAGCGACCCAGGTGCCCACCGTTGCCGATGGACGAGTGCGTACACGCAGCGCGCCATGATTCAGCCTCAAAAAAGAAGGAGATCCTGCCATTTGCTGCAACATAGATAAACCTGGAGGACATATGTTAAGTGTAATAAGCCAGGCACAGAAAGAAAAATATTGCATGGTCTCACTTATATGTAGAATCTAAAAAAAAAAAAAAAAAAAGCCAAATATATAGAGATAGAGAATAAAACAGTGGTTACCAGGGCAAGGGTTGGGGGGTGGGAAATGGGGAGATACAGGTTGAGAGTGTCAACGGAAAAAAGACCAAACTCTGTAAAATAATTTTAAAGAGATTTACTCTGAGCCAAATTTGTGGACCATGACCCGGAGCCACGCCCAAGAGGCCTTGGAGCAGTGGACTCTCTGAGGTTGGGTTGCAGTTTGGTTTTATACATTTCAGGGAGACAGGGGTTACAGGTAAAGTCATAAATCAATACGTGGGAGGCATACATTGGTTTGGCCCGAAAAGGTAGGCCATCTCAAGGCGGGGGCTTACAGGTTGGTGGGTTAAAAGATTCTTTGGCTTGTAATTGGGTAAAGACATGAAGCTTTGTCTAAAGGCTTGGAATGTTTCCACATAAGGAGCTGTTTATCAGAGACAAGCCACTGGACATAGATTAGTCGTGTAAATTGAGGACATGCAGGTTTGTCTTGCAAACCCTTAGGCCTGTTACTGGGTTACAAAGGATGTCCCCAAGAAGGGAGGGGACATGATGAGGCCTGTCTGACCTCCTTCCTCCTGGCAGGCAATTTAGTTTTAGGATTTTCCTTTGGCCATGGGGGGGGTCCATTTAGTCAGCCGGTGGCGGGGGAGGGGGGGGCGGGGGTGAGCCTTGAAATTTTATTTTAGTTCACAAGAGACACAAAGTAGCAGATTTGTAGGATGAAGAAATCTAAAGATCTAATGAACAACATGAGGACTATAGTTAATAAAAGTGTATTGTATTCAGATGGAAAAAAACCCCAACCATTAACCTTTTGGTGCTTTTCCCATCCAGCCTTTCTGCTGTATACATAAATTAGACATTTAAATAGTTGTATTCATATTTTATATATATTATCCTGGTTTCTGCAATGAAAGTTAAACCACGCATCTTTCTGATGTTTTCAAAAGCAATTATAATAGTCACATAGTCCATAATAGATAACATAATGTAATTTATCTTCCTATTGTTGAACATTCATGCTGATCAAAGTCTTCATCATTAACAATGTGACAAATATCCTTATTTCTAATTATTTCCAGAACTAGATTACTAGATGCATGTTCATCTTTTATATCCCTCTTTATTTGATTAGTTCATTGCTTGATCATCCAAGGAGTGGAGAGTATCATTTTGAAAAAAATACTCCCAAGGTGACTCTAATGAGCGTGCTCCCCTTTCCCCAGCCCCGGTGAAGAATCGCAGGATCAAGGCAGTGAAATCACTGTGGTCACAGGGAGAAGATACGAGAAGGACAGGAACCATAATAAAGGCCCAAATAACTGTGATATCTTTTTTTTCACAGAGTTTACTTATAATTATTCAAGCTCCCTGTGCTTGCGTCTAGAATTCACAGTTGAAGCAGATGTCATCAGAGTATTTTTTGCAGCAGGCAGCAGTGGAAGGCTGGTCTGCTGTTCTTCCTTCCAGAACTTTCCTCCAGTGACCAACCTGGAGGGGAGGAAGAGGACTGGTGCAGTGCCTAGCTGAAAAGCTCAACTTTGAAAACAGAATTCAGGCAGTATTTTGTATTTGGGTTGATGACGGAAGGAAACATAACTAGGTTCCTTGGGGGATATCAGGTGATCTGCTATCATGCAGAAGGAAGGAAGGGGCGGAAAGGGAGTTTTGGGTTACTTTCCCTTTTAAGACTTTTTGCTCAACTAGAGCACAGACTCTGTGTGAGGATATCTGACTTTTTAATATCAGACAAATGATCTCATTTTCTGAAGTCAGAGCCCTCAGTTGTAGAGGGTAAGACTGGCTTTCCTTAAGACTGTTCCCGGTTCTAATGTTCCTCTGTTTTCTCCACACTCATCTTGCGCACAGGGCTTTTTAGAAGAGAGCAGCTCTACTTTCATAAATCTGATGTAGCCTAGGGATCTGCTCGGGTCACCCCGTCCTTTGAAATCAAATAAAGTTGCCTCAAATAAATGCTTTTATTATGAAACAAGTGTCACAGACAAGAAAAAGGCTAAGCATAAAATGCATACAATCTAAAAACAGCCTTCACCGTTTGTCACCTGTGTTAGCACAAATGGAATGTATAGAATCAGAAAAGAATAAATTAGAAAATAATAATATAGCAAGAGCTGGTAAATAAACCCAAAAGCCGTTCCCTCAAGATATGTAAATGTTATAGGGAAAACTCTGTCAAAAAACTCATCAAGAAGAGAAAAAAAGAAAAAACATTCAGCTTTAGGCACAAGAAAGGTACTCACAGACATGGAAGACATTGAAGAATTGTAAGCGCTGGGCACACTGCGGGCAGGGCGCACCTTTCTGGTAGATTTCAGTGATTATTAACAAAACATGGACACAATTTATCAGTGTAAAAACGATTAGCAATCTTGGTCTTCCAGCTCCTGTGCTTAACAAGAACAATGACCAAGCTGTCTCTAGATAACTGAAGTTTCCCAGGACTAAACAAAGATTTGGAAAGGTCTGCACAGACTCAATCTACAAGGTTTCCTTGAGACATGCTAAATGTATAGGAAACAAACTCCCTTTGAATATGAACAGCACATTTGCCTTCCATGGGATTAGACAGGTTTGTGCAGCTGCTGTTTGCGAGCCCTGTCAGGGCAAGACTGACGGCTGAAACACATAATCCCTACCTTCTGGTCTATTTGCTTACGGCTTGCTGAGTTTTTGCAGCTGGTACTTCTATTTGATCTGCTGTGTGACACCCTGCCCTTCTCGTTTGCAGTCTTCAGTTTTCTGTCTGTCTTCAGTTACCGATTTTCATTTTTACTGATATAGGCAGGTGGCAGAAAGGGCAAGACCGTTTATAAGGATCGGATGCATTTGTAGAGCATTTATTTATGGGTCATATTAGATATTAAAACATTTGGAAAACTACCATCACTAAGTCACAGCAAAAATAATAGCTAATGTTTATTGAAATGTTCTGTATTGCAAAGAAGTGTTCTAAGAAGTTGGTTTGTGCTAATTCATTTAATTCCCACACAGCCTTACGAAGTACCGATGCTGTTATCATTCCCGTTCAACAGTTGAGGAAACTTAGGCACAGAAAAATTAAATAATCTTCCTGAGGTTATACAGCATAACCAAGATTTAAACTCAGGCAGGTTGGTGCCAGAGACTGTACTCTTAACCACTACGTTATTGCTGTGTCATTTCGAAAGAATGAGAAGTCATAAATTATAGGAAATACTGTTTACACTTTGGAGTAGTAAGTGTTTCTAAGCAATCTCTAGAAGTTGAAACTTGGGCATGGCAAAGGACACAAAAACAAAATTAAAAGACAAATGACAGGCTGGGTGAGGTGGCTCACGCCTGTAATCCTAGCACTCTGGGAGGCTGAGGCGGGTGGATCGCTCAAGGTCAGGAGTTCGAGACCAGCCTGAGCAAGAGCGAGATCCCGTCTCTACTAAAAAAATAGAAAGAAATGATCTGGACAACTAAAAATATATATAGAAAAAATTAGCCGGGCATGGTGGCGCATGCCTGTAGTCCCAGCTACTCTGGAGGCTGAGGCAGGAGGATCGCTTGAGCCCAGGAGTTTGAGGTTGCTGTGAGCTAGGCTGACGGCATGGCACTCTACTCCAGGC
>CAUYSK010045321.1:0-19246 GCA_963575035.1 Avahi laniger | reverse complement strand
ATGAGGTCTATCATCTGAATAATAGCAATTTCAGAAAGAGGAAAAGAAATTATTAGTAAAATTTCAAGAAAACTTCTGAGAAATCAATAGAACCATTAAGTGCCCAGCAGTGTAAATGAAACAAGACACAATGGGGCAGTGGAGATCCTAAAAGTTGAAAGAGAAAGAGAGAGAAGGTACAATACAAGGAAAATATCATGTTACAATGACAGTGGACTTCTCAATAACTAGAAGATGAAAGAAATCGAACAGTACCTTCAGAATCATGAAGGAAAATTATTTCCAACTAAGAATTCTATCCCAGTCGTCCTGTTTCAGTGTAGATTAAAGATATTTTTAGAATAAAAGTCCCCAGCATTTACATCCTGGTCTCCCTTTCTCAGGGAGCTCCTAGAACAGAGATCAGCAAATTAAGGACCTTGCTCCAAATCCAGCGCACTGCCTCTTTTTGTAAATAAAGTTTTATTGGAACACAGGTATGCTTCTTTTCTTTATGAATTGTCCATGGCTGCTCTCATGTTATAAGGGCAGAGTTGAGTAGTTGTGACAAAGACTTCATGGTCCACAAAGTCTAAACTATTTACTCTCTAGCTTTTTACAGAAGAAGTTTGCCAAACCCTGTCCCAGAGAATATTTAACAAAAGTGGGAGGAAACCAAGGCAATGGAAAACAAAGTATTCAGAGGGACTTGCCAGAGTGAATGGTAAAGGGTAACCCCAGAATGACAACCATGCAGCAGATTTAGGGAGCAACAAACCCAGCTTGAAGTAGGTAGAACGTTCCAGGAGGGTTTTCTTCAGAGAGCAGGAGGGAGCAATCAATGTGTTTGACCTTACTGAGAATGTGTTGGAGTTTTGTTACAGTTTAAGGACAGGCATTCAGAAAATTAAACAATGAGTTGGAGAAATTGGAAACTGAAAGGAGGCAGGTTTGTTTGGAGCAGAGTGAGTGAGAGGGAGAGTGTTGTATTAAGAAGCCAGCAGCCAGGTCATGCAGGATCTTGTTTAACATTCATGATTTGGATACTCAGGTATGAAGATGAAAATTATGTTATGCATAATGATAAAAAGAGGAGAATGGTGCAGGATTGAAGATAACCATCTACTTTTTCCCTTTCCCCAAACTCCATTAAAATGACAGTGAAGGGATTTTTTTTTTTTTTTTTTTTGAAACAGAGTCTCACTGTGTTGCCCTGGCTAGAGTGCCGTGGCGTCATCCTAGCTCACAGCAACCTCAACTCCTGGGCTCAAGCAATCCTCCTGCCTCAGCCTCCTGAGTAGCTGGGACTACAGGTATGCGCCACCATGCCTGGCTAATTTTTTTTTCTATATATTTTTAGTTGTCCAATTAATTTCTTTCTATTTTTGGTAGAGACTGGGTCTCGCTCTTGCTCAGGCTGGTTTTGAACTCCTGAGCTCAAACAATCCGCCCTCCTTGGCCTCCCAGAGAGCTAGGATTACAAGCGTGAGCCACGGTGCCCGGCCTTTTTCCCTTTCTCCAAACTCCATTAAAATGACAGCGAAGGGATTTTTGAATAGATTCACAAAGATATGAGAACCGAAGAAAAGATGACAGCAACCAAATTTTGTAATTTTATTGTTTGATTACAAACATGGATAGTGATGAGGGCTAAGATGCTAGTTTTAGTGGACGTTTGCTGTTTGGGCCACGTAGCATCTACTACTCCTTCCTTTTGCCAGTAGTATCCCAACTTTAATTCATGTATCCACTCTCGTTGTTTATTTGGGCTACTATAACAAAATACCACTGACTGGGTAGCTTCTAAAAAACAGAAATTTTATTTTTCACAGTTCTGGAGGCTGAGAAGTCCAAAATCAAGGCACCAGCAGATTCAGTGTCTGGAGAGGGCTCGCTTTCTCACAGATGGGCTTCTCATTCTGTTCTCACATGGTGAAAGGGGCTAGCTAGCTCTCTAGGGTTTCTTTTATACGGGCGCAATGCCATTCACGACGGCAGAGCCCATGACCCAATCAAATCCCAAAGGCCTCACCTTCTAATACCATCACTTTGGTGATTAGGTTTCAACATATGAATTTTAAGGGGACACAAACATTTAGGCCATAGCATCCACCCCTCCCCTGTGCGTGGCAGATGACGGTATTAATAATTCCCCAGTTCTCCGGCTGGTGGTCTCAGCATATGGAGAACATTCATCGAGGAATAGACATATGGTCTGATTGGGTCCAGTAAAAGAGAGGGGCAATTTTCTTGGGGTTTATAGAATAGGAACTTCTCTCTTTTAAGAGAGATGTAACAGAAAAGATATTTTCTCCATCTGCATAGTGTGGTATAATGACATGACCTCTAGAACTGCTGTAGCTATTTTTGCTACTGCCAGGTGACAAATCCGACACATGAAGGAAGGTAAAGCTAAGAAAATCAGAGATGATGTGACTCTCTGAATCACCTTTACCTTTGCACTGTTGAGTTAGATAATTCAGTAAATCCCATTTGTTGTTTAAGCCATTTTTTTTACATTTTTTAAACTTTATTTATTTATTTATTATGGAATGCTTTATGTGCAGGGGCCACGCTAATCTTCTCTGTATAGTTCCAATTTTAATATATGTGTTGCCGAAGCAAGTTCTTTTTTTAATATTTTTAAAATTGATATATAATAGTTGTATATATTTTTGGGGTACATGTGATATTTTGATACTTACATACAATGTGTAATAATCAAGTCAGAGTAATTGGGATATCCATAACCTCAGGCATTTATCTTTTCTTTCTGTTAAGAACATTACAATTCTTCCCTTCTACCTATTTTGAAATATACAATAAATTATTAACAATAATTTCCCTACTGTACTATCAAACACTAGAGGCTATTCCTTCTAACTGTATTTTTGTACCCATTAGCCAGTTTCTCTTCCTCCACTCCTTCTCCCTTTCCTTCCCAGCCTCTGGTAACCACTCACCACTCTACTCTCTGCTTACGTGAGATCCACTTTTTTAGCTCCCACCTATGAGTAAGAACATGCATGCAATAGTTGTCTTTCTGTGCTTGGCTTATTTCACTTAATATAAAGACCTCCCGGCCAGGCGCAGTGACTCATGCCCATAATCCTAGCACTCTGGGAGGCTGAGGCGGGAGGATCGCTTGAGCCCAGGAGTTCAAGACCAGCCTGGGCAATAGCAAGACCCCGTCTCTACAAAAAAAAAAAAAAATATATATATATATATATATATGTATATATAAAACCTGCAGTTCCATTCACATTGCTGCGACTGGATTTTATTCTTTTTTATGGCTGAATAATATTCCATCGTGTATGTGTACCATTTTCTTTATCCATTCATCCATTGATGGACACTTACGTTGATTCCATATCTTGGCTATTGTCGATAGTCCTCCAATAAACATGGGCGTTCAGACATCTCTTTGAAATACTAATTTCTTTTCTTTTGGATATGTACACAGCAGTGAGATGGCTGGATCATGTGGTGGTTCAATTTTTAGTTTTTTGAGGAAGCTCCATACCGTCTTCCAGGATGGCGGCACTAATTTACATTGCCAGCAACAATGTATAAGCATGCCGCTTTCTTGGAATCCTCACCAACATATTATTTTCTGTCTGATTTATAATAGCCATTTTAACTGGGGTGAGATGATATCTCATTGTGGTTTTGATTTGCATTTTCCTGATGATTAGTGATGTTGACCATTTTTATGTTTTCTTTTGAGGTTTAAGCTGTTTTTATTTGGAGTCTTCTGTTACTAGCATCCTTGCTGATATAATAGGTAGGGACCAAGCGACCAAAATATTAACTGTTTCTTATTACATAAAGGAGAGTACTGGTGACTTTTTTTTTTTTTTAAAGCTACTCGTTATTCTGAAAAGAAATATGTTATGGACTGAATGTGTTCTCCCAAAATTCGTATGTTGAAATCCTAAGCCCCCAATGTGATGGCATTTGGAGGAAGAGCCTTTGGTAGATGATTAGGTCACGAGAGTTCTGCCCTGATGGGATTAGTGCCCCTATAAAAGAGACTCTGGAGAACTCCCTTGACCCTTCTGCTATGTAAGGACACAGTAAGAAGTCTATGAACCAGGAAGTGGGGTCTCACTAGACACTAAATTTGCTGTGCCTTGATCTTAGACTTCCCATCCTTCAGAACTGTGAGAAATAAATTTCTGTTGTTTATAAACCACCCAGTCTATAGTATTCCGTTATAGCAGCCTGAATGAACTAAAAGGATTGGTATCCCTGAGAAACTATAATTCCAGGAGTCACCCTGATAATGTTCCTCCACTAACCTCAGTTAGGGAGCTCAGAGGACTGGGAGAAAAGACAACCACTAAGTATTGTTGAAATCAACCTAATTATAAAGGTGGCCAGGAATGGTGGCTCACATCTGTAATTCCAGGACTTTGAGAAGCTGGGTAGGAGGATCATTTGAGGCCAGGAGTTTGAGACTAGCCTGGACAGTAAGACCCCTGTCTCTATAAAAACTTTACAAAAAACATTATCCAGCACAGTGGCGTGCACCGGTAGTCCCAGTTACTTGAGAGGCTGAGGCAGGAGGATCACTTGAGCCTAGGAACTCAGGGTCACAGTGAGTTATGATCATCTGCATAGGAGGAACTATTTGCTAAACAGTCTTGCCTGGAGGTTAAAATCGCCTAACAAACTCACTGTTTTTTACTTAGATTCCATTTTTATTTGGGAGAGGGCTTTGGAAGGATTCATGTGGGGTTATGGGAAGCCAGTGATTCCCCAAACCAGTTTTTGGTACAGCCACTTTATACAGTCACAAACAGTGAGGAGAGGTTGTATACGAACTGTCAACGGGGATGATTTATGGGGATGGTGGGCATGGAGTTGGGGAGACCGTTGCTTTAGTCTGTATTGTTTTTAAATAGTTCATTGTGCCTTTATTTTGGAGGCAATATCAAACAAAAGAGCAGGAGTGTCCATGAAAAAAGGGTTTGGTTAACTTAAAGTGCCATGAAGTCATTAACAAAAAAGGGTGGTGGTGGTGTAGAGTTTTCTGAATTTACATAGAACAATGTGTGTGGGGGAAAAAACATTGATCCAGAACTTTATCTTATGAACTCCATCTCCATCAAAGCCTTCTATGAGGCTGCATATTCTGTGCAGAGAGAAGGTCTTGGAGGATGCACACTTTGTTAAACATAATTTCTCCCAGGAGTGGGATGGTGGGACTGAGAGAAAGGACTTTCACTTCTATGATTTCCAAATCATTTCCATTTTTTACAAAGACCATGGATAATTTCTATAATAAAAACAACAAAGGAAGTAAGAATGTCTTCAGTGCTGTGTAAGTACCATGTCACATCTAGAATAACAGATATTCAATTTTCAATACAATTAGAGCTTTATAAATTTCCGCTTTGAGGAATAAATACAATTTCAATCCATTGTACCATCTTGATTTCTTCGTCTTATGCCAACAAAAAAAAAAAAAAGAGAGAAGATCTGATCTTGTACCTAATTTGTTATGACAGTACTGTCACTTAAAATACAACAATTATGCAACCCCTTAAATTCCATTTTACGAGTGCACGTGACCTCACGGACAAACTGAAGGCATAATGTTAAAACTGTATACCGAAAATTAATCACTCCGGTTACCATAAAGAACGTAGGTATTTGAACAAAATCTTAATAGTTCATATTACTATAAGCATATATACTTGTATTTGAACTTTACAAATCTTGGTTCATGAAACTTTTCGTAGGGCTTAGAGTTTCCTTCACTCGGTAGCCCGCTCCTGAGCATCAGCAACCTATACCTTATTACTGGCCTGTCCCGGGCCGCTCGCAGCGCCGGGGCTCGCCCGGGACTGAGTCAGCGCCCCGGCGAGAAGTTCGGCGGGAGGCGCAGGGCGGGGCTTCCTCCCGCAGACTCCGAACCCGGCTCTACTTTTCTGAGTCCACGTCTCTTCCTTTGGACAGGCGTGTTTCTTCAGGTCGGGCCCAGCCAACGTGACAGCCACAAACCTTTAATAAGGAGCTTTGGCCTCGCCTCGAGGATCTTCCCTGGCCGAAGCAGCCTGGGTCAGCTCGGCCAAGCCCCTCGCGGACTGCAGCGCGCGGCTTCTCCGGGCACGGCCCGAAAAACGCCTCGCTCCTCGGCCCCCGCCCCGCGGCGCCGAGCGCAGCATCCCCAGGATGGAGACCGGCTCGGACTCAGGTCAGAGGCCCGTGTGTCCGGCCCGCGCCAGGCTGCTCCGCGCGCGGCGGGGAGGCTAGGCCCCGCCGCCCGCGCAGGCCGCCGCGTGCCGGGTCCGCGCGGGGAGCGCTCGCGGGGCGGGCGGCGACAGGTGGGCAGGACGATCCGCGAGCGAGCGAGGGCGGGCGGGCGCGCGAGAGGCCCGGCGGGGGGGCCGCTGGGAGGATGGCTCAGCTCTTTCTAAATATAAAACCGGCGTGAGTTGGGCGAGCGCGGCGCGGAGTCGTAGAGCCGCCGCGCGGCCTGGCGCACGGGGATTCGGCCGCACAGAGGGCGGCGGCGGCTCCGCAGAGGCGCAAGGCTGCGGGATCGCCGGAGTCGCGAGCTTGCGGGGGGCGGCTAAGAGCGACGCTCGCATCGCGGAGGACGCAGGCGGCGCCGGGCGGGCCTCGGGGGCGCAGCGCGGATCGCGCCGAGTGACCGGAGGCGGCTCTCGGCCCCTGCTGCACCGTGAGCTGCGAGCCCCTCTCCGCGCCCTCCCCTTCCCGGCCCCTCCTTCACTCCCTCCCCGGCACAACATGGCTGCGGCCGCCGCCTCCGCCTCCCAGGATGAGCTGAGTAAGTGCGGTGGCCGACCCTGCGGCCCGGAGTCGGAGCCGGCGCCAGAGCCGGCGCCGTGCAGGGCCGGGGGGCGGCGGCCAGGGCTGGGCCGGAGGGCTGGGGCGCGTTGCGCCCGCGGGCCGGCAGGCTGGGTGGGCGGGCGGCGGCCGCGGCGTGCGGGGGGCTGGGGCGCCCGGGCCTGGCGGGCGGGCGGGGCGCGGGCCGCCGCCGCCGGCGATTGTAGGCCTCAGGTTTGCACCGTCACGTTGCGAAATTGAAACCGGAGCCCCGGGCGGAGCCACCTCTGCCCGCGATCCGCCCCGGCCCGGGGGTGGGGGCGCCCAGCTCCGTACCCGCAGTGCCTGGGCTGGCGGACAACCCGGAGCCCCAGGGTGACGAGCAGTGTCTGCCCGGCCCTTCTGACCCCGCCATGGCACCCGGTCCCGACTGTTGGGCGAGTTCTGGAAATGGGAAGGGGAGAAGGCATTTTTCTGTGACACGGTAGAAACCAGCTGAAAGGTCACGAATAGGCGGTGACCCTCAGGTGGAGCAGGGAGGGCGGAGAGGGGTGCCGTGGTAACTGCAGGAGAAACCACGAGGTGACAGCGATTTTAGAAAGGAGAGTCAGTGCACATTCGACCATAAACACTGCAATTTTCCGGGGACTGCCATCCATATTCGGGGAGAGCGTTGGTCACCCTGAATCCCAGGCCGCCCCGCCCGCCACCCGGGTTCGCCTCGATGCTTTGTGGGAACTGTAGTCCCGGGCGCCACGGCCCCACGCTGGGGTCATAAATACCCAGTTTTCACAGGACATGTAAAATAATTTCTGATTGCGTTTTGGGTGATTGATTTTTTTTTTTTAAGCTGCCCTTCGGTTTATTGCAAAAACAATAAAGGTGTTATTGGGGATCATGTGGGTTTTAAAGGGAATGAAGCATCAGTGAGGTGTTCCAAGCTTTGTGAAGCTTATGTTAAAGCCTCTTCTGAATTTCCATATGAAAGTAGTTATAAACATAATTTATGTTTCTTTCGTGCTTGCCAGTTTAAAGCTTCTTTTATATACATGATCTCACTTTTGCTGTCATAACAATTTTGTGAGATGCATAGGTAGGAATTACTCGTGTTTTAAAGAGGAGGCAGGTGTAGAGGGATTAAGTTCGTTGTTGCTTTGACATAGAACTGGTAGAGCAGGAGTACTGTTTGCTCTTTTTTTTTTTTTTTTTTTTTTTGAGACAAGAGTCTCACTCTGTTGCCCTGGCTAGAGTGAGTGCCATGGCATCAGCCTAGCTCACAGCAACCTCAGACTCCTGGGCTCAAGCAATCCTACTGCCTCAGCCTCCCAAGTAGATGGGACTACAGGCATGCGCCACCATGCCCGGCTAATTTTTTCTATGTATTTTTAGTTGTCCAGATAATTTCTTTATATTTTTTTTTAGTAGAGACCGGGATCTTGCTCTTGCTCAGGCTGGTCTCCAACTGCTGAGCTCAAACAATCCGCCCACCTTGGCCTCCCAGAGTGCTAGGATTACTTACAGGGGTGCCTGGCCTGTTTGCTCTTTTGGAAGTTGAAGTAAACAGTGTGAGCCTGGGCAGGATAGAGTCTGAGTAGACGAGGTCTCATGGTGTGGTTAGAGGTAAGAGTCAGCTAATAGATTGCTTGTCTGTCAGTTCCAAGTGGGAGCACCATCAGGCCCTCTGAGGAGTTCAGTTTCCTGATTTTCTTTTTTTATTATGACAAAATACACATAACATAAAATTTGCCATTTCAGCCACATTTTAAGTGTACAGTTCAGGGACATTAAGTACATTGACACTGTTGTGCATTCATTATCACCATCCATCTCTAGAATTCTTTAAATTTTGCAAAACCGAAAGTCTATATCCATTAAACAACAAATCCCCATTCTTTCCTCTCCCTAACCCGTGGAAACCACCATTCTGCTTTCTATGTTTTTGACTTCTTTAGGTACCTTGTATAAATGGAATCATACAGTATTTGTCTCTTTGTGCCTTTTTTTTTTATTTGGATAATGCCCTCAAAGTTCATCCATGTTGTTGCATGTGTCAGAATTTCTTTTCAAGGCCAAATGATATTCCTTTGTATGTATATACTATATTTTCTTATTCATTCATCTGTCTGTGGACACTTGGGTTGCTTCCACATTTTAGCTATTGTGAATAATGCTGCTGTGAACATGGGTGTGCAAATACCTTGTTGAGACTCTGCTTTAAATTCTTTTGGGTGTATACCCAGAAATGAAATTGATAGATCATGTGGTAATTCTATTTTTAATTTTCTGAGGAACTACTGTACTGTTTTCAACAATGGCTGCCATTTTATATTCCCAGCAGCAGAGCAGAAGACTTCCAGTTTATTCACATCCTTACCAACACTTGTTATCTTATTCTCACAAGTAATCATCCTGATGAGTGTGAGGCTGTCTGATTTTTTAAATTGCTGTACTGCGTGTCTGAATTACTGTTGTAGCACTAAACATGTTAAAATCTGAATTACCAGTAGGAATGGGGAGAAAAACTAGAGGAAGACTTGGATATCATTCTAAAGTTGCTGAAGCATTTGTGTATATGCAGTGTGCTCCTGTACATTCAGATACCTGTTAAGGTGCTGGTAGTTAGGGAATTTACTGGGTTAAGCAGCTAATGGAAAGTTAGGAACAAATAATTCTAATCCTTGCCTTGCCATTGTTTTGTTTGGTCAAATCATCAATCACTAAGCACATGTCATATCTGTTGACTTGGTTTCTGTATTTCTTGGTACCTTAGAATAAATTAACTTGAAACCGCATAGATCTGTACTGGTTAAGAAGTTTTACATAAACCACTTTTAGTTTCAGCATGGCTATAATAAAATTGCAGATGGCTGGTAAAAGGTACTTTTTAAAATTCCACCAAAAAAAAAAAAAGAGCTCATTATCTGAATATTTGCTATTGTATTTGACTAGTAGATGATAAAAACAAACTACTGGGTGCCAGCATTGTTTTTTTACCTAACATTTTATTGTGAAATCTTCAAACATACAGAAAAGTTGAAAGTGAACGTTCACATAGCCACCACCTAGATTCTACCATTGATAGTTGAATAACTATCATATGCATCTTTCAATCTGATTTTTAAGAATTGTTAAAATTTTTTTGCTTTTATACTTAATTTAAAATTGTGGTAAAATACACAGAATGTAAAATTTACCATCTTAAATATTTTTAAGCATGTAGTTCAGTGGCATTAAGTACTCAGTACATTTTTTTAATGCATTTTACAGTAAATTGTTGACATCAAAACTTTACCCCTAAATATTTTAGCACCAGCATTATTTTAAATGCTTCATATATATTCTTTTAGTCCTCAGAATAATCCTAAGAAGTAGGTAAAATTACTGCAGTTTTATGGAGTGAAAAACAGGCTTCTTAGGTCCCATAGGTCCCACAGCAAGTAAGCGGTGGAGTTGGAATTGGATCCCAGGTGTCAGACTGCAGTGTGTACTCATAACCCATCTTCAGGCCATATTACCTGTGTGTACCATGGAGTGTTTATGCCGATGCAAAGTTCAGATCAGATGCATGACTAGATTTTCACCTAGATGTTGTTTTAATCCAGTGATTTCACTGTTGTTCATCATTGTTATTGGGTACAAAAGAGACACCAAAGCCCACCAAAGGAATTATAATACTATCGAGGAAGAGGAAGAGTATGTGTAAGCAGATATGTAGGGACCAAAGATATATGTAATTATATAATACTAAAGTATTATCCAGATTATGTAATCATATCGTATCATCTGTGATTCTAGGTCTGTTATTTAGAGATGTGTAGCTGGTCACATTGCATTTCTATAGATTTCAAATCAACATTTTTTACCTTTGCACTTGAAGTAATATATATGTCATGTTAATTTAAATTAAATCTGTGGCAACTTTCAATTATGTTTGCCACCACACTTTTTAGAAGAAGCAGAATTGAATTTGACTGTTAGGTTTCTTTTTCATTTATTTTCTCTTTCTTTCTTTTCTTTTTCTCTCTTTCTTTCGTTTTTTTTTTTTTTGGAGTAGTATCATTGAGCATGAAAGTTGCCAAAAGGTACGTGGGATGGTCTTGGGTTGAAATTTGTTAGAATTTGTTATCCTTTCACAAACCTCATGTAATTCTCATTTTGAGTCAGGTAACTATAATAGAATCATAGTAAGGCTAATATTTATTGAGGGCTTACTGTGTATTCTAATCGCTTTGTAGGTTTTAACTGATTGAAGCCTCACAACAGTTTGGTACTATTATTGTTTCAGAAGTAGAGCTATCTTCATTATACAGAGTTAGGGCTTGAACTCAGATTCTCCGATTCTGAAAATTTATTAATTCTGCTCTGTTACTGTATTATCTTCCTGTAAGGGAGTATACATGGTTTATAACAAGATTAAGGTAGCTTTCTTTTTTTTTTAATGTCTTGGTAGTGTCTAGAAGGAGTCTCCTGTAGTGTATGAAATGTGGCAATATTCTGATGTCTGTTGAACAGAACATACTAGATTTTTGGATAAGGTGCTAAAAAAAGAGAACATTAGTTCCATTATAGGCAGTTCTAAAATCTAGTTTGTAAATTATTTAAGGTTAGAGTTTGTGGCTTTCTTTCTTTATATTTAGAGTGATTATAACTGTTGCAGATGAAGTGAAATTCAATGCAGGGCATGCAGCTGGCTAGGTTTTTCCTAATATTATCTTCTACTAGTTCATGAAAAAGTTGACATTATAGTTATATTTCAGCAGCCGGTAGAGAGATTTCTGACAGAAGGAAGGAAGCATTTGAGTCTTTTCACCTGACCAACTGTTTAGTGGTTTTGTATTCTGGGCTTTATAATTATAAGGCATCCTTAGAATCTGATCTTCTTTGGAATCAAGACAACTCATGAGGGAGCCGTAGCCTGTAATCTTAAAGCTTATGCTATTCAATTTGACCATTTGACATAGCCATGGGAAAGTTCAGTTGCAAAAATTGGCCAGATAGTCAACATGTCAGATACCTTCTGAGAGCCTCTGCTAGTGCCGGGAATCCTAGTGGCTCTTTTAGAAGGTGAGAGATGGGCTGCTGTGTGTGTAGCTGTGTAGTTGAGCATGATGCTATGGGCATTCTGAAATGGCCCCGAGGAGATGATTGCTTTAATGACAGGCATACATGTTGCTTTAGCGTTTCTTTGTAGAAACACTAAAGTCAAGCCTGTATCATTCAAATTTTGGTTACTTAACCAAATTCAAAAGTTAAAATGGAAAATGAAAGTGGTATTTCTATTTTTTATTAACTTTAATTCTAATTTTTCACTTCTACTCCATGCTGTTGTGAATTATGCTTACAGTAAACTGTAATATTGAATAAAGGCTAGTGTCAGTGAGAATAATTGGCACTGGGTCATTGATCTTGTTCAGAAGAAAGATGTTAAAATTGTAGGCACTGCCAGTGTTCTCAGATGGTTTGATCCCAATTGCTGAGCTCTCATTTCAGGCCTGGCCAGTCACTGCCTTGATACTTGCCATCTTATATGGCTTGTTTTACCCACACATTTTTCAATTCAATAAGCAGACTTTTGAAATTGAGTGAATATAAGCCCTGTTGTCAGAGGGCTTATACTTCAGTGTAGAGACAGATTTCTATATAAATATAAATAACTAAAACAAAGCATGATAAGAAAAGTACCTAACAGTTCTTTGGAAACCTCAAGGAATGAGAATAGCATTCCAGGCTAAAAGAACAATAGCTTGAGCTCCTACATGGAGGTAGGAAAATGACGTGTGTTTTCAGAAAAAGCTGAGTAAGTCTGATATGGGAATGGGATGTTATGGTTTATGAAGCACTGGACAAGGAAATGAGCTTTGTAGTTTGAGACTTGGCCCATGAGACTTGTATGATTTGGGATCTTGAGCAAATTATCTTCCTTTCCCAAGTCTCAAGTTTCTTTCTCATAAAATTGGGATGATAGGAGACACTCCTGTCGTTAGAATTAATGTATGTGAAAATGCACTGTATAAACAATTAAGCTCTATTTAAATTATTATTATTATTTTTGGTGTAGGGGGGCAGTAGCAGATGACGCTGGGAAGATAGATTGGGACCAGCATGTTGTAGGAACGCCAACACAATTTGGACTCTGTTCTTTAGGCAGGGGAGAACCATCAAAGGCTTTTAAGCTGGGATGTAACATGAGCAGATCTGTTTTATAAGGATAACAGGTGGCAGTGGTGTAACATTGGTTGCAAGGATCCAGAAAACCAAGAACAGCAAGACCAATTAGGGTATCACAGTGGCCAAGTTAAGTGAAACTTAGGCTCTGAATTGGGGCATTGGAAGTGGATCTGTCAAGGAGGTAATATAATCTAGAATCCCTAGAATAGGCAGAAATTATTGGGTAAGTAGATGAGGGTTATTAAAGACGGGGAGGAGTTAGAGATGATTCCAGGAATCTAACCTGGGAGACAGCAGGGGGTGGAGGGTGGTGGTGAAGGTGAAGGAAGAGGGAAGAGTGTAGCTTCTAGACAGATTTAGGGAAGTGGAAGTAAAAGAGAAAGTAGGTTTGTTTTCAACAAATAAATTATTTGTTGAATGAATGGGTTCAATTATTGAGGCAGCTGTGTGGAGTTGTTTAGGGAGCCTTTTTTTTTTTTTTTTAAAGAGGGTCTTACTCTGTTACCCAGGCTGGAGGACAATGGTGTGATCTTGGCTCACTGCAGCCTTGAATTCCTGGGCTCAAGTGATCCTCCTGCCTCAGCTTCCCAAGGTGGGACTACAGGTGGGTGCCACCATACTCAGCTGTTTTTAAAAAAATTTTTTGTAGAGATGGGGTCTTGAGATATTGCCCAGGCTGGTCTCAATCTTCTGGGCTCAAGTGATCCTCCCTCCTTCGCCTCCCAAAGTGCTGAGATTACAGGCATGAACCTTGCCCAGCTTGGGAGACTGTTTTGAGTAGTGGCTAAAACCTCTGGAATTGGAGTCAGAGCCAGGTTTTGAATTCTGGCTCTGCTACTTTTTAGTTAAAGTGGCCTCGAACAAGGGATCTAACTTCTGGGCCTTGGTTTTCTCATTTGTAAAACGAGATAAAAACAAAATCTATCTTACAGGATTGTTACAAGAATGGGAAGAGAGAATGCATGTTAAGAACTTGGCATAGTGCTTGGCACATGAATTGCAGGTGTGTGGGAACTTTCGTTGGGAGAGTGTGGGAATGATGGTGCAGTTATGGGAATGGACAGATTGTCCGGAGGAAAGCCATCTGGGGGCTATGCCTATTTAGGAGCGAGAAGAAGACAAAGAGCCAGGGAAGGAGATAAGGAATACTGAGAGGTCAAAGGTTACCAGGGTTGTGACTATTAACCATTCTCTGTTATAATAATATGCTAATAGCGTGTATACACCCTCACACTCTTCTTGTAAAATACTGTATAATTCAGATACTTCTAAGTTTAATGTAAGATTTTATATGTTTATGATATATATACACATATGATAAAATACATGTTATATTTATATTGGAGTTTTTTTAGTCTTAGTGTAGTTTTTGAAGCATTAGCATGTTCTGAATAAATTTTATTTATGGATATATTCCTTATTCTTTCCTAAATTTGGTAATCATTATAATTTTTTCCTTTGTACTGAATTTGCAAAGCAGAGCATCAAAGATCTTAGCAAGAAATGAAAGGTGCTTATTTTTTTTCTTGAAATGGTAGCTATGCGTATGTCTTTTAATTGTATTTTTTTTGGTGTTCTAAATAATAGATTCTTTATACAATTGCATATGTACGAGTGGATGAACAAACCATTGGTGATCCAGAGGATTTTTGTCAAGATTGGATAAACCATGTATCACATTGATTGTAGAGGTTAGTAGATTCAGTTCCTTAGGATGTGTGCGCTTTTTTTTTTTTTTTTGTGGCAGCATTCAAAAATGTGTAGGTTATCAGATAGTAACTTTTCTCCAAGATCTTCATGGATTTTTTCCTTTTCCTGCTGTCCTGAGAAAATCAGTGAAGTTCGTGTTCGTTTGTATATGCCTGAAACCTCTATTCTCTGTGATGATAAAAAAAATTAGCAAGGAAGAAGAAAAAGACAAAATTTAACAAAACTTAAAGCTGCTACTTAGCAGTGTGCACAAAGAAAAGACAGGGATGGTTTATAAGTAACATTGTCTGCAATAACCACAAAAAATCATTTTGCATGCTCCAAAGAATGTCATCATGAAGTTACTTGTTTTATTTGTGAAAGAGATATTGAAGGAGGTATCATCTGTGATAATGGGATATTCCTAATTCTGCCATTGTGATTATGATTTTTTAAAAAGCCATTTAATTCTACTTCATTCTAAGGCAGAACAAGAGTATGGTGTCAGTGTCACTCTTGGATGATATTGGGTGGTCCTTTGATTGAAACTCTGTAAATTCAGATTATAATTCTCTGATGCCAAGTACTCAATATTCATTGAGTACCTGGGATTTTGTACCTTCAATCCAAAATTGCATTTTGGTGCTGTCTTCTAATTTAACTAATTTAACTCCTCTCTCCAGTGCATTCTACTGTTTTTTGGTGTGTATATTGCTGATGATGGTGTGTGATGTCTTAATTCATTTAGGTGGAATTTTGAGTGATGGGATATTTTATAAACCAAAATTCAGCTTTGGAATACATTTTGATTTACTTTTGCTATTTCACATATATTTATTCCTTAAGAGTGTAGAGAAATGGAAAATTGGGAGATTGGAAGAATTGTTTAGAAGAACAATGAGGACATTGTTTATTCTCTCCTAGATTCTCTAACACTTAGAGCTTTTGGGGCTGTGATTGACACGTCAGTATCATTATGATATACTGAAAGCAAGCAGGTCAAACCACAAATTCTAGGGTAGTGGCTTAAATAAAGAACATACACATCCAAATGAGCATTGTTCTTCTAAGTAATTAGCTGTTTTGGGTGGATCTTAACTATTGCACATTTGACTTTTATGCAGTCTGAACTCTTGCATTCTGTGTATTATCTCCTCTGAGCCAGCTTTCATAAGCTGAAGTAATCCTCTGCTCCTCACCTAGTATAACTGATTTCTAACTGGGTGTCTGCCAGCTGTAGTCTCTGGGTGAAAGGGCCTCCTTGGGAGGTGGGAATGTTTGTGGACTGCAGTGTGTCAGGAGTGTGGTACTTACTCGTGAAGTCTAGGATACATGTGAGGACTGCTGTCTTGTCACCTGGCCCAACCCTGCCAGGCTACCCCTGTGACTTCTCTCCCTTCCTGTGTGGGTGGTGGGAGGGGGTGCAGTGATGGGGCTGGGGTGGGGCGTGTGAGCAGCGAGGGGCAGCCTTGTTATGGGCTTATGCCGGGTTGGTGGGGGGTTTGAAATAGCCTGGTGTCGTATGCGGGAGGCCAGGACTTCAGAAGTGGCAGCAGAAGAAAGACTCTTAAAGGGCCTAGTCACTAGTACATCCAGAGGCAGGGGCTTCCAGATTGGGACATATACCTGGGCCCTGGGAATGGGGTAGACTGTCAGACTAGAGGGGGACAGGAAGATGACCTGTCTGATTACCTTAGTTCTGGGAGCACGGTTACTGCAGGGACTGCATCAGCAGGGACCTCCTGCTCAGGACCTCATTACCTGCGAAGGTTCTCATTGCTGCCCCTTGGGCTGCCCTGGCTGGAGCGAGGCAGCTCCCACAAGAACTGCGATGGATTGTTTCTTTCTGGGAATGGATCTCCCCACCCCCAACTTACTATATTTGTTTTTACTGCTGGACTGCTTGACATTCTCCTTTTTAGTTCATTTTCATTTAATGAGTTCCTTAAAAAGGCTGGGGGTTGGGGGCAAGCCTGTATTTAAAAACATGGAGGAGTAAATTTCTAGACATTAATTGTTACAGAAACATCCTGCTGGCCTCACCTGGATTTTGCCAAATATTATAGTGGCTTTTGGTGAATTGAAATGATATTTAGGAACCAAATAGGTGAAGGGGACTTTACCAGTTAGTACCTGGTTAGGTTTATAATTGACAGGATTGATCTACCACAAAATATTGAGTATTACATACAAAATCTAGATGCCAGCCAGGGTAAACTCCTAATTGCAGTGATTGTCAAAATCCAGAGGTGCTCATTCTCTTCCCTATCCCCTAGCCTGACATTTCCAAGTTCTGTGAATTTCCTATAATTTAGTTCTTTATGCTTTTCTTAGCTTCTGGGCTCCCATTTCTGAAAATGCTGCTTTGATTCCAACCATGACAGTTGGACATGAAATCCGTCTATTTCACTGATTTACACACACAGACACACGCACACCTGTCTCTGTCTGTCTCTCTCTCTCTCTCTCTCTCTCTCTCTCTTCCTTTCCCAAGCATTTCAGGAGCTAACTCCTGAAGATTTGGTGAGTTATAGGGAAAGACGTTGCTTTAAGAGTGCTACTTTTCTGCTTTTTCTCTGGTCCCCTCTCTCTCTGTCTTTTCTTCTCCCCTTCCCTCTACAGAACTGCTGCACCCCTCCTGGTTTGGAGCAGAATAGTTCTGCCACAGAAGCAGACCTTCAGCAATCTTACTTTTTAATTTTTTAAAACCCCTCAGCACTTGTCATGGCATCAAAAACATATAGTCCCTTTTCCAAGAGATTATGATGCCAGGTATTTTATGAATTACCACCAATTAATTCCGTCCTTTCCCTTGCTATGGATGTTATGATAGGTATATAAACTTCTTAATAGGTATTCTAATGCATGAGGAATTGATATTTCATGCATTCAACAAGTATCTGAGCAGCTGGGCATGGTGACTCATGCCTGTAATCCTAGCACTCTGGGAGGCCAAGACAGGAGGATCTCTCGAGGTCAGGAGTTCAGGATCAGCAAGAGCGAGACCCTGTCTCTACGAAAAATAGAAAAGCATTTAGCCAAGCAATTAAAAATAGAAACAAAAAAAATTAGCCGGGCGTGGTGGTGAGCACCTGTAGTCCCATCTACTGGGGAGATTGAGGCAGGAGGATCAGGAGTTTGAGGTTGCTGTGAGCTAGGCTGATGCCATGGCACTCTAGCATGGACAACAGAGTGAAACTCTGTCTCAAAAAAAAAAAAAAAAAAAAACAAAACCAAAAACAATAACAACAAAAACAAGTATTTGAGCAACTACTCCCTGCAAAGCACTGAGTTAAGTACTGGGATACAAAGAGACCACTAAGCTACAGTTTTTCCACTGGGGCAGCTGGAGGTGGATGGAGACACGAGTAGGTAGTCAGGTGGAGTCAGATTCAGATCATACCTCAGATCAGTGCTATGGTCTAGAGAAGGGAAGACTGGACAGTTACATGTGATATACAGCAAAAGATAATGAGGCCAGGGGAAGTACAGAAAAGCTCTGTGGGAGTCTGTAGGGCCAGGGTGACAGGGAGGCGTGTGTGTGCACACGTGCTCGCGAGAACGTGGGTACACATGGTCACCCAGCATGTGATATCTTGAGCTGGATCTTGGATCATCTTGGATGTGTGGAGATGGAGTAGTCTGGAGAGGCCAGGAGAGTATTTCTGGTTTAGTGACTTGCCTGATGAAAAAAATTGGGTCAGCAGAATTTACAGTATACTCGAGAAGCTTTTGGGATTTGGATGGCTGTTGGGGAGTGACTGGATGCATGGCGGAGAAGTTCCAGGGGCTACATTGGCCCACTCTGATGTGATGTTTCACCCTAGGCATGTGATAGCTGCTTATTTTTTTAATGGACTCTTGGAGGTATGTCTTTTTTTTTTTTTTCTTGGCAAAGACCTTCCAATTTTATTTGGACCTAGTTGTAAGCTGGGTTAAGCAAAAATGGGACAAAAATGGGATTCTTAAGCAAGAATCAGGACGTCTTGTGGAACCAAAAGGGACCTTCAGGAGGGGTTTGGAATTAGAGACTAGAAGTCTTTCAGATTTTCTTCCAGCTTCTCGTCTCAGTGCCTGCTTGCCTTTCTTTCTTCAGACCAACTTCTTTTGATTTTGTGCTCCATGGGCAGGCTAAAGATGCCCACGTCATCTGTGAGCTTACTCTTACAGGTCCAGCCACTCAAAGGAGGCTTGACTACTTTCAATTCTGAGTATCTGAGGAAGGGATGAATTGTGTCAGGGACCCAACCCTGACACTTTGGCTGTGGTCAGGGTACAAAGTCATGTTGTACATAGTTGTCTAGTGAGATTCAGTGTCTTCTCCACCCACTTTTCTTTGCTTAAAACCATGCTGTAATTTAGTATGCTAGAAGGAGCGTTGAGTTTGGAGTTGGACTGCCTAGGGATTGTTTTTTTTTTTTTTTCGAAACAGAGTCTCACTCTGTTGCCCGGGCTAGAGTGAGTGCCGTGGCGTCAGCCTAGCTCACAGCAACCTCAAACTCCTGGGCTCAAGTGATCCTCCTGCCTCAGCCTCCCAAGTAGCTGGGAGTATAGGCACAAGCCACCATGCCTGACTAATTTTTTCTATTTTTAGTTTCCTGGCTAATTT
>CAUYSK010045317.1:0-29755 GCA_963575035.1 Avahi laniger | reverse complement strand
GCAAGAGCGAGACCGCCATCTCTACTGAAAAATAGAAAGAAATGATCTGGACAACTAAAAATATATATATAGAAAAAATTAGCCAGGCATGGTGGCGCATGCCTATACTCCCAGCTACTCGGGAGGCTGAGGCAGAAGGATCGCTTAAGCCCAGGAGTTTGAGGTTGCCGTGAGCTAGGCTGACGCCACGGCACTCACTCTAGCCCGGGGAACAAAGCGAGACTCTGTCTCAAAAAAAAAAAAAAAAAAAAGATAAAAAGCAAAAACAAAGACAACTCTTTCAAGCAGCAATAAGACCTAGAAATAATGCGATGGAAGTAACTTATAAAGTAGCTTATATACTCAGGAAAAAAGGGAAGCCATTCAGTGATATAGAAATTGTGAAAGAATGCTGAAAATGTGAAAGAACTGTTGAAGTTGTAGGATGCTTAGACCCCGATAACGCTTTAAAGTACAAATGTATGGTTCTGCCTCTTTAAAGGACAACCATAACTGACTGGCAGCATGAATTAGCCTTCAACTTAACAGGACAACTTTATGCAATGCTTCAAAAGGAAAATATGTATTATTCAATTGCTTTGGATGAATCAACTGATACTACTGACTTGGCCCTGGTCATGACAGAAGATTTTCTTTGCCAGGAAGGGTTACTCCCTTTGGGCCCTCTTGCGAACAGAATAGGGGGAACAGATACCTTCGATAATTTTCACGATAAATGTCATGAAGTTGGACTGCATTTGGTAAATTTTAGTGAGTGTATGTAGAGATGGTATACCTTCCATGAAAGGAAAACATGAAGGGTTTATTGCACAGATAAAAAAAAGTATTAACAGATCCAGATGCTCTCATTTCTTTTCTGTGTATCTTGCATCGGCAAAATCTCTGTGCTAAAGCTACTATTTTAAGTGACACTTTGCAACAAGTTATAAATATTACTAACTATATTGGTGCAAATGCAACATGGCATCATCAGTTTTGTAACATGCTAAAGTTGAAAGATGAGGTAATCAGTGTGGATTTGCCATTATCATTCTAAAGTGTATTGGCTATCCCAGGGACAGATGTTAGCCAAAGTTTTACCTCTGCAAGAATAGTTAAATTTTATGAAGAACAGAACCAGTAATGTGAATTATTGAAAGAAGATTTCTATCAGAATGTAGCATTTCTGTGTGGTATGTCAGAACGAGTATTTCTTTGCAAGGTAAAACTAAGTCTATATACAATATGTGGCAAAAAATCCAAGCATTTCAAAAAAAGCTATCTTTTTTTCAAAATACTTCTTCTACAAAAGGAAATTTTGAATGAACATTTTCCCTAGTTAGCAAAGGTCACGGATGAGCAGGATATTTGCAAATCATCTGAAGAATACTCAGCTGTTATAGACCTATTAACTGGAGAATACAATGAAAGGTTCGCTGACTCTGAGAATCATGACGTCACACTCAAATTAGCATTTCAGCCTCACCTAGTTGACATCACCAAGACACCTAAAGGACTACAGATAAAATTGAAGCTCTCAGTAGATGACCTTTTAAAGACATTGTTTGATGCTAAGAAAGATCCAATTGAAATATGGAAAAAAATGCAGAATACCCATGTCTTTGGTAATATGCCTGAAAACACGTTTTTGCTTTTTAATCACTTATTGCTGTGAATCTACATTCTCCTACCTAACCCAAATCAAAATGTCCTAAGGTCACAGATGACTGATACCCATCTATAGGATCAACTGAAACTGTGGACCTCCGTGCTGCAACCAAATATTCAAATGCTTTCTAACCAAGGAGAGACTGTGTAGTCTCTCCTCAAAGAGAATCTTGCTTTCTTTTTACTAATAATATATCATACCAATGGCAATAAAATGCCAATATGAAAAACAACTATTTGTTTGTGTTAGGTTGAGTACTATACAACAAAGTCATCAAAAGGTTAGTTAACTTTAAAATTAACAAATGGTTTTCATTTTTTGAAATTATTAAGTACATAGTAGTTAGATTTTTACAAAATAATGTACATTTTTAAGTATATCTAATTGAAGTTTCTTGAATGTGGCCTTATTTGATTATAGCTAAATTAATGTGGCCTTCCAACACGAAAAGGTTCCCTACATCTGTATTGGATTTTTGATGCTCTCAAAGGTCCTTTCGGTCACTGAAACTCAAAATTATGATTTTGAAAGACCATTATATTAAGAAAATGCAGAAAAGGTAAGCTGGACTATGATGTTGGCAGTGGAGCACAATATAGACACTACACAGAGAATTTCAGTATCTGTGATATCTCCAAAGGCCTGTGATATGAGAAAGAAGGTTTGGTAAAGAGTAAAACAAACAAGTAGGTTTATCAAATAACTGATGATATTAAATAATTTTGGATTTCCTAAAAGTGAGTTGAGAAGATTTATAGATTTTTCCTTTAACAGGAAGATGTGAAAGATGTGAAGCTCTGTAATTTAAAAATTATTCTTTTTTCACTGTTTTGCTATGAAATCCAAAAATCTGAAAAATCAAAGCTGTGGCACAAATAGTGTTTTTCTATTATAGCCACATTCTATATATTTAACCTTAACAAGCTCACTGACTATAAATAAAATATTGTTGAAATGTATTAAAATTTAAAAATATATAAATAACAAAAACACTTTTATTACAAAATATCAAAAAAAGAATGAAATCTTAGCTTGCTCTTAAGAATGCTTTAATTTTAGTAAACCAATATGGATATATGGTAGCATTTCCCAGAGTGTTTTTTAGACTAGGCTGTTATGATGCCATGAAGAAAAAGGGTTTTCTAAATGCAAGTTTGGCAAATACTGTTCCCTAGAGTTGGTGTGTTTTCCCCAGGTACGTAAGCTACTGAAGACTGAGCAGCCAGGAAAGATGTATATTTAATTTTAATTAGTGTTTAAACACAAACCCCAATCTGTCTGAATACACAAACCTTGTTTTCATTGAACACCTATTAACATTCCTCACATAGCAAACTGTTACCATTTGGCTATACATATTTTGGAAAAGGCTGGCATTGTATATAATATATTGGGACCACAACAATTTAATTTGATGGAACTTAAGAGTAATTCAATGAGTAAGAGTATCTTGCGGACATGTAAAGCAGATTTGTGGCTAATAGTTTTACACTGGCTATGAAAAAAAATAAAAAGGTAGTTTGTGTATTTCATATATAGGGGAGTATTAAATAGTTTTTCTGTTGGCTGGTCTTATCTTATGCAAGTCAAATACTATGGAAGGAACACACTTTAAACTTTTTGGGAAATAATTGTTTTGCTTCATTTGCCATTTTGATCAAGCTTGGTGACAGGTTTTATATTAAATGTTTCTCAGTCCTGGAGTGAAAAGTTCAGTTTTTTCCTCTAAACACACTAAGCCATGTGGTATTTCTTTTTCAGTAACACTGTATAACTTCTGGCCTCAGATAGATATAGTATAGGCATGCGTATAAAAAAGTATTCTGAAGTATTACATTAATTTAGGCAGTGACCTAATATAACAATTCACAAATCACTAAAGGTAGAGCAAAAGACTTCCTGGCCCACCCACCCCCCCCTTTTGTTAACATTTCCAGTAGAAAAAGTCGGAACAGGAAAATATCATTGTATGGGACAAAACCAGGGAAGAGGGGAGAATTTCCATATATATGAGAAATAAAGAAGGTATAAATAATTCCTTCTTTAAATACAATATAATCATATCTTAAAAAGTCCAGGAAACCTCTTGATGAAATATATACTACTACACAGTACAAGATTAACCAGTGGATCCTTGACAAACTAAAATGGTGATGATAAAGCTATTCTAACAGTAATTTATAACAAAGAATATTGGGAATCAAAAACCATGGTCAACTCAGGGACACTCACTGGTTGAAGTGCTGGAGCTGTAACTCTGCATGTTACTGTTTGCAGGCTCAGTGGGAGCCTAACAGCACTGTGTGCAGAACTGCACGGCAGCCAGATTGCTTAGAATTCTGAGAGTGCTCAATGAACTCTGGTAAAGCGACAGCTGTGGTTTATTAGTACAAAAGTTTAGTAATTCTTCATAATTCAAAAGCTTCTAGTGGACCACCATGACTCATATTAAAAATGAAAATCTGGATTTGTGTGTCATGGCCCCTAAGAAAGGCAGTTTTGAAGCAGTTTGTGCTCCCTTAGGAGGCCTCTCTCAGCCCTCCAACAGGAAGTGAACTACATTTCTTTGACTTACTGATCCTGGATAGCATCTTGGATTAGTAATCACATGATTAGGCTTTTGATATCATTTATGTTGCTGAACTGATGTTTGATCTGGAACATGACTATGTCTTATATCTTGCAATAGAATAGGGATTATAATGGTTGTTCCTTAAGAATAATATGAGAATTGATTAAATGACAGTAGTAAGATTTATCTGCTGAGAGAAAAGTAAATTCACTAGAAGGTTCTTTGCTGATACATGCAGAGTGAATGCACAATGATGTCCAGATAGTAACCCTCACAGAGAAACATGGTTACCGTGTAATGCAATCTTCTGCCTGCTTCTCGTTGTTCATCTTGTCATACACCACAGCGGCCACTGCCAGGGGGCCTGCATCCCCACAGAGGAAGGTGATGGAACGTTTGGTCAGACAGTTCAGACTTTGCTTTACATAGCCATGTGCCATCTGTAGGTAGGCAGGGTCCCCAAACACATCATAGAGATGTAAGTAAAGCACAGCAATACCTGAAAAGCAAAAAAAAAAAAAAAAAAAAAAAAGGCAAGGAAAGGAAAGTGTAGTTGTTTTATTATTTTGGAGTGTTACTCACTCAGCAGTGCTGATTTTTGCTACAAATATGTAAGTTGGATATCTGGAAGTTTGGATAACTTTAATTCTAGGCTCAGCTCCGTCACTAAACTGCTCTGAGAACGAGGCATAGGCAAATCACTTACTTATCTTCAGTTTCCTCATCATCACCACACTACTAAATAATAAAAACTCTAAGACTCTGGCCAATAGACACAGTTTATTACTAGTCTTTACTGTACTCTAGCTATTGTGTTAATGCATTATTCTTGATGGTTAAATGATAGGTCATCAGATTATGGTTCCAAATAGTCATCTATTTATTTAATGAATAATGATTTATTTAATTAATAATAAACATGAAATGTTTTGTTCTTGTGAGCTAAAGAAATTCAAACACTAGGTAATGAAAAACTCAATTTCTCTTTATAGAAAAGATAGGTTTTTGTATGAAAAGGTAGGGTAACCCAATCCCCTACCCCAATAATATCCTTCCAGGCAGGGATTATAAAAATGTTATTTGACACTTGAGAAAATATATTCAATTCCTCCTTAACTTTTTTTCCTCTGTCAAGGACCCAGCTACTTTGCTAACTATAACGTAAATGCTGCCAATGATTTTTGCCTTGGGCCTTACTTAATTTGCTTCTTATCCTACTCTTGAAGCCTGCTATATACTTAACTGAGACGTTGTCTGCATGTCCTTATTTCAAATGCCTGTCACAGAGGATAGAGCCTTTCCTCTGAAGCCAGCTGGTTGCAGGGCAGACTCAAAGATGTGGAGTAGGAAGCCTGCCTGCCTGCAGCATTTCCAGAAACCCATTTTTCCCCATTAAAGTACATTTTCCATCTCATTTACCATTTTTAGAAGACACAGAGCCTCTGTTTAAATCTAAATTAATAGAGCCAATCTCTTCACAGATTTCAATGCAGTAAAAATGCAGTCTGCAAAATTACTTTTCACTATACTGAGGACAATTTTAAATTTAGATAGTTTTCTCATCTTGCACGGGTAATCTCCAAAGCTTTGTGCTACAGACAATTCAATTTCACATGCATATTAAGGCCAAATTTTCATTTCCTGCCAAAGTTAATAACCTTGTCTGCTCTTTCGAAGTGGCTTGGTGTTAGTAATTCCACAAGCTGATGATCAGATGCACCAACGCTTACGGTTTGTAGACAAGTGTACAAAACCATGTATGTGGGTAACAAAAAAAATTCTCCTTTTCACAAATGATCAATGCCAACAGCTTCTCCTAGAATTAGGTCCTTAATAGGCTTCATCTCCATCCATATCACGCGTCTGCAGGCGATCCGTTTAAACTGTTACCCTTTCATTTTGCCTGCTTATTCCCCATGCTGCCTGAACTCCCCTAATTAAGTTATGTAAGCACCAGAGCCAGATAATGACATGTCCGAGATCTGAGAAAATAAGAAGTGATTAAACACATGCGCGGTAATTGTTTTCCTTTTCAGACCTTTGTCTCTCATTTGCAACAAGTCCTCTTGGCCTAAATATTTAACAAACAAAACCTATTAAAGCTTGCAATTGTCAGGTTTGATGTATTTCTGATGGAAAACAGGTAATCATTTCTTGCAAGTGTCACAACATTACATCTAGATGAAAAAATTTTCTTTTCTTTTTCTTTTTGATCAGCTGAGGATTATCTTCCTAGTTTCCGGGATTCCATCACCTCAGGTTCCATTTCTCTCCTTCTTCTCGTCTGGGCCTCAGTGTCTGCAGGTTTTGATGAGCAATCTTTTGGAGGTCACAGTTTACTGTGTCTATGATCCCTGTCACAGAACACCCATGGATGAAAAGGACTTTAAGTGATGAGTGTTGCTGTCAATTAGAAAAATTTTCTTGCATATGCTTATTATAAATCAAGTCTCAGGTCAGGAAAATTAGACAAAATGCTTGGGTTAAAGATATTTAATACCTCATCAATATTTTATACCCCACGTGTCCTAATTTAATAATAGTGAAAATGGGGGAGCAGCTTGTGGCCAAACGTCTTCAATCTGCTTCTTATGGTCCTCTGACCCTTGACAATTTCCATGCATATGACATCATCTTTAAATAAATACCAAAGACTTAGGGATAGCTGACAAGGTGGGAAAGACACAACTTCAAAGGCTCTGTAGGAAAAATTCATCTAGTCCTTATATATACTCACAGGCCTGGCTTCAGTAAACTCTTCCAAATGTAATTGTTATTAAAATATATATGTTCTTCATGGAAAAAGTCATGTAGTACTGCAAGACTTAATATGCAAAACACCAATCCCCTTCCTCACCCTATTCCTGTCTCCCAGAAGCAACCACTTTCAATAATTTTAGCCATTTCCTCTAGCATTTGTCTCTGTATTTCTAATGATACGCTTATGTGCTATCTCTTGATTTTTCTATTTCAGATATTTTCGACTGATATTCTACTCTGGAAGATGAGGATTTAGCTAGCTTCTGTGACAGAAACGGCTAGCGGCCGCTGCAATGGACAGCAAAGTGTAACATTTCCACCACTGCAGAACGTTCTAAGGACAGTACTGCTCTGAAGACTAGGGTTAGATGTCATTTCGTGTAAGAAGGTCAGGAAGTTTAGCGCTGCCTCACAGTTCACCCTAGGAATTTCTTGGTCTTGAAATGTTTATGATTAATTTACTTGAGTATACTTGAGGACCAAATAAAACTCTGCTGGAATAGGAATTGGTCCTGGCTTCAGTATGGAAGCTCTGGACTAGACTTTTCTATTTTTTTTCCGTAGATACTATTCTGGGATGGAGGGTAAATTGTTAAGGGACACTTCTAAATCTGCAATTTCCTTACTCAGCTACTTATCCCCAGTAGTACTATAAATACAGCCAGCTGTTGAGATGCAATTAATACCAAGCCTTTCAATTTCTGAGGGATCATTAGTCCTATTCATCTTGACCAATCCAGACCTTGCTGTGTCTCAAATGTATATAGAAATGATAAACATCTTCACAGATATATGGACCTCTCAAAACACTTCTCTGTAATTTTGCATTCTAGAGATTACCCTTAACACTTTTCATTTATTTTTTATCATTCATTTCATTGATTACCAAACTACAGTAATATAAAAACCTTTGTACCATGGTGATTCAAATCTGCAAGGTATTTTCTTACAGGTCAAGGGTGTTTAAAGACTTCCTTCATGTACTCTGATAGGAAAAATTATACTCAGATTTTAGATCTGCCAGGGTCACTGGAGGTGCTTAGCTAACACCCATTAGGCTTGAATGATACAGATACAGGAACTTTCTAAAGGAGGGGAAGTTGGGTGTTCTAATCTAAGTTCAAATAAATTGTCCCCTACTTGAAACTTTAAAAGCTCATCAGGAAAATGCAAATTAAAACCACAATGAGATACCACTTTACTCCGTCAGCATGGCCATTATTAAAAAGTCAAAAAAACAATAGATATTGGCATGGATGTGGTGGAAAGGAAACACTTATACTCTGTTGGTGGGAATGTAAATTAGTACAGCCTCTATGGAAAACAGTACGGAGATTCCTCAAAGAACTAAAAGTACATCTACCATTGGATCCAGCAATCCCACTATTGGGTATCTACCTGAAGGAAAAGAAATCATTATATCAAAAAGACACCTGTACCTGAATATTCACTGTAGCATAATTCACAATTGCAAAGATAAGGAATCAACCTGAGTGCCCATAAATTAATGAATGGATAAAGAAGAGGTGGGAGGTGTGTGTATTACACACACACACCCCTGCCCATGCACCCCATGGACTGGAACTAGAGACTATTGTCCTATGTGAAGTATCTCAGGAATGGAAAAACAAATACCACATGTTCTCACTTATAAGTGGGAGCTAAATGATGGGTACATATGGTCATGAGGTGGTATAGTGAACACTGGAAATTAAGAAAAGGGGAGGGTGGGGGTGAGGGATCAAAATTTACTTATTGGGTACAATGCACACTATTCTGGTCATGGGTACATTAAAAGCCATGACTTCACCATTATACAATTCATCCATGTAATAAAAACCACTTATACCCCTAAATCTATAGAAATAATAATAATAAAGTTTATCAATTATTATGTTTTCTTTCTTTCAGATTTATGGAAAAATAAGTGAAAGTATTCTCTGATTAACTCCATACAGTATGATCACCTGTCTTTCTGTATCAGGTTGGTACTTTCTAATATGCTGTTTTGTAACTGTTTCTCAATTTTGTAAGTGAGTGTTTGAGCAGGTGCATTTCTGTTTCTTCGACAAAATTACAGTTGTCTTTAGGGCAGGATTCCCACTCCTAGTCATTGTCATTACTGTGCACAGTACTCTCTATAAACCTTGATGTAAACACTCCGCATTGACCAGGACATCCGCTCAGTTGTCAGATTAAAGCTGAGCATCATGAGCTGCTGGCTTCCCAAATACTCCAGCACTTTTAATACAGGTAATCTGAGGAGGAAACTAGTCACAATTCTGCACCTTTCATTTAATAATATTGCCTCAAAAGAAGGAGGAGGAAAGAAAACAAGGAGGGAAAACAAGCACCGTGAAGATGTGTCTTCCTTTCTCCTTTATCTATTTCCAGAGTTGACTGTTCAACAGGAAGAGAGATTTCTTTTTTTTTTTTGAGACAGAGTCTCACTCTATTGCCCTGGTTAGAGTGAGTGCAGTGGCGTCAGCCTAGCTCACAGCAACCTCAGACTCCTGGGCTCAAGCGATCCTTCTGTCTCAGCCTCCTGAGTAGCTGGGACTACAGGCATGCGCCACCATTCCCAGCTAATTTTTTCTATATATTTTTAGTTGTCCGATTAATTTCTTTCTATTTTTAGCAGAGACGGGGTCTCGCTCTTGCTCAGGCTGGTTTCGAACTCCTGAGCTCAAACAATCCGCCCGCCTCGGCCTCCCAGAGTGCTAGGATTACAGGCGTGAGCCACCGCGCCCAGCCCGGAAAAGAGATTTTTTTAAAAAAACCAAGGCAACATTATACTTTCCTTCTCCTTCTGTGCCCTGCAGTCCACTGACTACGGACTGGGCACTGGGCTAAATGCTGAAGTTACTGGAATGAAAATGACAGACACAGCCCCAGCCTTCTTAGTGTCATCTGTAAAAGTCAAATTGCTTAGATATGCCTTCTTTCCCCATCATTCTTCTGATCTGTATTACAAACACTCTCATCCTAGTTTCTGTGCTTCACCCAAGCACACTGCTGGTATCTAAACCCTAAAATTGTTTCAAGCCTGTGTCTTCGTACTTTAAGATAAACTACAATACAATGACATCAGCACTATATAAAGTGCAGTCAGAAAGAAAGCATGGGACCATCTTGGCACATTGACCTATCTAGTAGTCACTGTGAAGGGCTCTAATAAACATGGTGCCCATCTACCCTCCTGATTCTGTCCACTTGTCCTAACAGCGCTGCCTGGGAAGGGCAGGTGCATCTCATGAAGGTGAAGGGCACTTGGTAGGGCTCAAATTAGACATTGAAATGCTGGCTCTGATGAAGAGCTACTTATAAGGAGATCAAATTGCAAAAAGAAGACACCTGGCCTTTGAGGGCAATTCCTTTCTAATAAGTCTGCTGTCAGCGGTAACTAAGACCCACATGCTAAATCTGTAGCTCAAAGGCTATACATTTGGTAGATCAGAGGAACAGCATCTTGAAACACTATAATGACTTGCATTTAGAGCGTAAGTTAATATTACTCTGGGGATTATGCTGAATATCCTCTTATTTAAAATGTTATCTAATACTTGAAAAGAGGAAATATATGCCAATCTTAGCCTCATTAACTCTGTGAGTTGGTTATAGGAGATTAGGACATGTCTTTCAGAGCTAAAGCCCCTAGAGTCCTGTGTGTATTTTCTTTTTTTTTTTTTAAAGTGTGAGCTGATCATCATTCCCCCTAGGAATTATCATAGTTAAGAGTGGAAAAAAATGAAATTAAATGAGGGTTAGCACTCTCCTTCATTCTCTCTTAAGGACAGTAGAGGGATCAGCCATCCCTTGGGTTTACTTAACTTTTCTACTATGTTATCTGCAAGGAAAGCAATTTTTTTTTTACTAAATGCTTATTTCTAACACAAGAACACTTCATCTGCTCATTTAGTCCTTTATAATAACAATTCCTCAGCAGAATTTTATCCTTTCCATTTTATAAAGCACTTTAAAATTTTCTCCGCCTGGAACCTACATCTACCTGGAACATAACCCAGACCAGCTCCATGGCAGGTAGCATTATGTTCTCTGTTGAGTCCCCACAGATCTCTAGACACCACCAAGATCCACTCAGTAGCTGAGCATTGGATTTGATCTTAAGGGGCCTCCGTGTCTGCTATGTTTCTGCACTGTCTGCTGCTATGTGTATGGTCATATATAACAGCTCTTGATGGGGTATCTAGGTAAACAAAATGCTTCACCTGCTACCAAAGCTGTGAGCACATACTGTAAAGACTCGTGTAAATCTACAGGGAAAGGATTAAGGATAAAAATCACACATCAATATCACACATCAATATGACATACATCAATATTATGATGCATTACGCTACAATGTACTAAATTTTATAAAGGAGGATTTTAGTGAAAAGAACTGAGGCTGTTCATTCAAAATATCACTTATTAACAGCTGCAAGAGCTACCAATTGATTTCAGACTATGGATGATAATTCACTTGAGAAGATCTTCAACAAGCCTTTTCAAATACAAGCAATTATGAAGAAAAGATTCTGTCTTGGCCCAATTAATTTTCTATCCTGAAACCATGCTGAATATATTAATACAGGATTAGGAAGGGGGAAAACACCTTCTACAGAAGAATGCCAGAGATTTCATTTTTCTAGCTGCAAATACCCATAAATCTTCCAAGGGTTTACATTACTTCCAATCCTAAATAACTTTTTTCCATAGACTTTTAAATAGTAATTACCCTTGCTTGTTTAATAAGTCTTATTTTCTTCTTTCTTCCCAAATTCTTTTCATGCTTTATCAAGGCTTATTCTGATTTGTTTTTTAAATAAAACACTTAAACTTGATTTGTCATTAGCCATTTCTAAAAAGTTTGTATAGCATGAGTATCATGCTGTCATTGTTTAAACTATTCTATCTTATGGCTTATTAGTAAATCTTTTTCACTTATAAAATGTATAGAATAAACCCAAATGTAGAGGTTGAGAGTAGAGCCAGACTTGGTAGGATTGAACACTACCTTTGTCACTTACTAGTTGTGTGACCTTGAATGAGATATTCAGCCTTGTGTTGCTTCATTTTTCTCATTTGTGACATGGGGACATGAATAATATCCATGCCATGAAGTTGTTTTGAGGTTGAGATCAGTGAATTAATGCAAAGAACTTAAAACAGTGCCTGGCAATTAACATTAGTTGTTAATGTACATGCATATATACACTCTCGCTCTTCTCATTTAAGTGTTAATCACAGTAACATTTTATTAACAGGAACTGTGTTTTAATCTTTACTCCTGTCCTTCAACAGTCAAATGATCCTGAAACTGCATACTAATGCTCCTCATTCCCTTGGGAACCAACATCGGTTCAATATATTTTATTATTAAATTACGGAATTTTTTTCAACATTATATATAGTAGAAATTTGTTAACTCTAAATTACTGTCTGAAAAACTTATTAATCACCAACACTTCATTCCTGGATGAGCATGAGAGAGACCAGAGGGATTTATGGTAACAACTGCCTCATCTGACAGCTGCAGGGTTTTAAAAATTCTTCCCTCCTTTCTTTGCTATGGTCAGGGCATTTTACTTCTCTGATGTGAATTAAAAAAAAAAGGTAAAAGTCAGGACACATCTTGTGATATTGCACTATGATAACCCACAGGTGTAAATATGTATGGTGGAAATGATGTTTAGATTCTATTAGAAGACCGTATTAACCACTCTCATCATGTATCCTTTCCTCCACTTCCATTTAAAAATAAAAGCCAAGATAATTTCAGTTGTAAAATAGTTCGCAAAGTGAGTGTAAAGTGTTTCTAAAACAATTATTTGCTTCTTTTAAATTTCTGTTTAATCTTGTACATATCACTCTTACCAATGAAGCATTTTGTACACATGGATTATTTAGAATAATCCTATTCCAAATCCTTATCTTATCTGAACCAGCATTAACTATCAGATTATACTACATAGTACTGGAGAATGAACCATAATAAAATAAGATGGAAAAGTTCCATCTAATTTTAATAATAATTTTCCAAAGCATATATAACACACAGAAGAGCTCTAGTGGAAATGCTAATAAGTACTCTCTCGTCATTAGTCTCAGTTTTTGTTGAAAAGATGGAAAATGGGAAAAAATTACAGGAGTCCAGTTCTTCAAGTACAGTTGAGCCTCGAGCAACACAGGTTTGAACTGCGTAGGTTCATTTATACACAGATTTTTTTTCAATAAACATATTAGAACATTTTTTTGAGATTTGTGACAATTGGAAAAAACTCACAGATGAACTGCATAGCCCAGAAAGATAAATTTAAGAAAAAGGTACGTCATGAATGCATAAAATTTATGTAGATACTAGTCCACTTTATCATTTACTATCATAAAATATACATGAATCTATTACAAAGAGTTAAAATTTATCAAAACTTATGTATACAAACACAGACCATACATGGCACCATTCACAGTCAAGAGAAATGTAAACACATTAAAGATGCAGTATTAAATCATAAATGTGTAAATTAACATATTGAACTATTATAATAATTTCATAGCCACCTCCTCTTGCTATTGCAGTGAGCTCAAGTGTCACGAGTATCTGCTTAAAATACCATGTGATGCTAATTATGCAGTTTGTCTCTCCAATAAATCGCACATTGTAATAAAATGTGATCTCTCTTGGTTCTCAGGTATTTTTAATCATGTTTAGTTCAATACTGTAAATCCTGAGTAACACCATGGGACCCATACAAAGTACTAGTGATGCTGGAAGTGCTCCCAAAAAGCAGAGAAAAGTGACCACAAGAAAAAGTTGAACTACATGGTAAATACTGTAGATTAAGGTGTGCAGCTGTGGTTGTCTGCCATTTCAAGATTAATGAATCCAGCGTAAGGACCGTTGTAAAAAAAGAAAAAGAAATTTTTGATGCCATTGCTGCAGCTATCCTAGCAAGTGAAAATATTAGCACAGTATGTTTTTATCTCATACTGCAGATGTAGCTTTTATATCAGTGCAGGATTGCCGTAAGAAAGGCATACCTGTAGACTCTACTATGACTCAAGAAAAAGCAAAGTCATTTTATGACAACTTAAAGCAAAAGGAAGGTGAAGGATCTGAAGCCGGAGAATTTAATGCCAGCAAAGGTTGGTTTGATGATTTTAGAATAAGTTTAGCTTAAAAAATGTCAAGATAATAAGAGAAGCAGCTCTGCCAACTAAGATGCAGCAGATGAAATTCCCAGATGCCATTAAGAAAACCACTGAGAATAAAGGATGTCTGCCTAAACAGGTTTTTAATGCAGACAAAAGTGCCCTATTCTGAGAAAAAAAAAGAAAAACACCAGAAATGACATTTATTAGTAAGGAAGAGAAGCAAGCACTAGGATTTAAGGCAGGAAGGGATAGGCTAACTCTACTGTTCTATGCAAATGCAGTCGGGTTTATGATCGGGACTACCCTCATCTATTAATATAAACATGTTAACCCCTGAGCCTTGATGGGAAAAGACAAACAACAGTTGGCAGTCTTTTGGTTGCTCAAGAAGGCTTGGACGAGAACCTTTCTTCTGACTTAGTTTCATTGAAGCTTTGTCCTAGAGGTCCGGAAATATCTTGCCAGTGAGGGACTGCCTTTTAAAGTTCTTCCTATATTAGACAATGCCCCTGGCCACCTAGAACCCCATGAGTCCAACACCGAAGGCATCAAAGTGGTCCACTTGCCCCCAAACACAGTGTCTCTAATTCAGCCTCTTAAATCATAAGGACCTTTATGGCTCATGGTACTCTACGGAAAGGATTGTCAACGCTATGGGAAGAGAACCCAAAAAGTGAGAACATCAGGAAAGCCTAGAAGAATTACACCATTGAAGATGTCATCCTTATTGTAATGAAAGCCATCCAGGCTGGAACAATAAATTCCTGCTGGAGAAAACTGTGTCCACATCATGTTGTGCATGATTTCACAGGATTTATGTCAATCAAGGAAATCATGAAAGAGACTGAGGGTATGTGGGGGTGTGAAGGGTTTCAAGATATGTATCTTGGAGTAATTCACGAGCTAACAGACACCACACTAGCGGAATTCACAGAAGACGACTTGATGGAGATGAGTGCTTCTGAACCGGTGCCAGACGATGAGGAAGAAGACGCAGAAGCGGCAGTGCCAGAAAACAAATTGCCATTAGACAATCTGGCAAAAGGGTTCTGATTGTTCAAGACTGCTTTTGACTTCTTTTATGACGTGGACCTTTACACGATGATGCACTTAAACTAAAGCAAATTACGGAAGAAACATTTTTAGAGAAATGAAAAAGCAAAAATGTCAGAAATGACCACGGATATCTGTAAAGTTACATCAGGTGTGCCTGTCTCTCCTGCCTCCCCTTTCACATCCTCCACCTCTGCCACCTCCGCCACCCCTGAGACAAGACTAACAACCCCCCCCTTCGCCTCAGCCTACTCAGCGTGAAGATGACAAGGATGAAGAACTTTATGATGATCCACTTCCACTTAATGAATAGTAAACAGATTTTCTCTTCCTTATGATTTTCTTAACAACATTTTCTCTTCTCCAGCTTATTTTATCGTAAGAATATAATATATAACACGTACAACACACAAAATATGTGTTAATCAACTTTATGTTATTGGCAAGGCTTCTGGTTGACAGCAGACTATCAGGAGTTAAGTTTTTGGGGAGTCAAAAGTTATACGTGGACTTTTGACTGTCCCCAACTAAGTATCAAGTGTACACATATAACACTAAACACACATGGGTGTCATCTCCTCACTAGAACCATTTTATTTTCAAGATCAACTGAGACAAATCTAGGCATAGCGTGAATGAGGCATTAAGAAGTTGGGCAGCCTAGTTCAGTAGCTTTCTTTAGAGTCATGAAGTAGAAATACAGACATATGACTATGAGCTTTAGTATGAATTTGTACATGGTACAAATTGAAGACTATAATTTTGCAACAGTAAACAAAAATTTGAGAGAAAGCAGAAAGAGGAGACAAAGAACTGTTTAATCAAGCTACCAAAACAATAATGTTTCATAGTATTAAGTCTAGAATCACTTGCAGTCCCTCTAGATTTAAGTTACATGTAGCTCTATAAAAATTACTTATGATTTGACATTCCTGCAATACTTACTTTCTATGGTAGACTTATGCAAAGATTATTACTTATTGAAATGAAGATAAAAATTTAAAAGAATAAAGATATTGTGAATCAAAATCCAAATAAGTCTCCCTGGAAATAAAGAACAACAAAACATTGCTTAGCAAATTTCAAAAAATTTTATAGACGTTGGTAAATTTATTTATAAAAATCTCCCTGAAAGTGGACAGAGTTAGAGATCCTTTCGCAGATGGAAAAATTGGAGCTCACTGTCCAAATGCTTTGTGTAAAACATAGGAATAAAGAAGAAAATCTTTATTGTTATATTTTCTTGTTATATAGGCATTATAGCAGAGATTACAAGGTTTTATCCCAAAATCCACTCTTCTTTTTTAGTAACAGAACTCCAGCTAACAGACTACATTTACCATCCTTCTTTGCTAACAAGAATGACTATGTGACCATATGACTGCCAATACAAAGTAAGGAGAATTGAAATGCTGAGTGGGACTCCAAGAAGTATTTTTAAAGGGAAGGAATGCATTCTTCTTTGCCTCTTCTTCTTCCCAGCAGTCCTGAAAGCTGATGTAATGACTGGATCTTCAGCAGCCATCTTAACCAAGAGGTACAAGCTAGTGGCTGAGGAATGATGGAGCAGAAAGGTGCCTGGGTTCCTACTGATATCCTGAGGCCACCATATCAGCCCTGGACTGCTTCGCCCTGGCCTTCTTTTCCATGAGAGAAAAATACCCTATCTTATTTAAACCCTATAATTTTGTTTTCTTTTTTGGGGGTATAGGCAGCTGAACCTAATCCTGCCCTAAATCCTAATCTTATTTGAACCACCATTAGCTATCAGATGATAGTTCTGGGAATAAAATTTAACACAGTAAGAATAGATTCTGTGGCTCACGCCTGTACTCCTAGCACTTTGGGAGGCCAAGGTGGGAGGACCAGGCATTCAAGACCCATCTGAGCGAGAGAGACCCTGTTTCTACAAAAAATAAAAAATTAGCCAGGCACAGTGGCACACACCTACAGTCCCAGCTACCAGGGAGGCCAAGAGAGGAGGAACGCTTGAGCCCAGGAGTTTGAGGTTGTAGTGAGCTATGATGCATTGTACTCTAGCCCAGGCAACAGAGTGAGACTCTGTCTCAAAATAAATAAATAAAAATTAAATAAATAAATACCAAAAAAAATTTTAACACAATAAGATAGGAATTTAAAGTTCTAACTAATTGTAATAATCATGCAGTTTTCTCAAACTATATGCTGAATAATGTAATAATTTGTGAAAGTTTTCCTCGTACATTGATAACAAACGCTCATTAAATATCAATGTCGAAGAAAGTTTTAAGGATTTTCTACAATGAATCAGTGTCTCCCAAAATAATGAAATTTTTAACACATTAGCAACAAGAGCAAACATTAAGTTAATATTTATAAAATATGGCCCCAAATTTGGGGTTGAACAAAGTTAAAAAAATATAATGCCTGTTTCCTAAAAACTATCACTTTTTGAAAAATAACATGGACACAAAGTAACATACAAATCTACACATAATTAGATAAACCTTGTTTGGATACACAGCACCAAATATTTGTGTTTTTTATAAAAGCATTTTTTGGAAATAAAATTATAGTTATGACTAGATGATAGTTGGTAAGGTATAGAAGGTATAGGAGGAGGGGAAGGTATTAACGTGGTTTTCTGTGGTAAAATCAGGTTTAGTTTCTTACGCAATTCAGAGCTTTATGTTAGTCAGACTGTCTGAACATCGGCACAGGGCAACATTTTACTTATCAAAACACTGGAGGAGACAGTCTATTTCATGTGGGAATTATGGCTTTTTAACAGTGTTCGATTAGAAGACATTGGAACCTTGCCTTGAAAGCCATTAGCAAATTTATCTGGAAGATTTTATGCTACCTCATAAAACAATCAGCCACTGAAGAGATCCTAAACTGCTTAGTGTGCCAATTTGCTTCAGAAACTTGCCATATAAGCTGCTTTCAGCAGCTAGCAATGAGTAGCACAGATACTTAAGGATAAAAGGTTGAAGAATATTGGCACTCAAAGGAGATGATGCCGGAAACCCTACACGGCCAAAAAATTTAAACAAACTTGCATTTTACTTTGCAGTGAAATTTCTTTTCTATTTCCAAGGAAAAGCTTTACTTTTGGTTTCTGAACTAGCAAAAGCAATACAAGGGTCTCACTGATAACTTTTCCAAACACTGTCAAACTATTAATTCCAATTTGAAATCAATCCCCACTTCTTTTCCTCCTAAAGCAGAGTACCTTATAATAAATAATAATATAAGCTTATCTGTACAGGTGATTGAAAGGTTTAAGTCATTCTTTTGTAAGCAGTCCTGCAATTAAGACTTAGCAATCTATTCGTCCTATTTTTTTTTTTTTTGCCAGGAATAACAAAATAATAGAAACTCCAAATATACTCAGTTAAGATCTATAAGCCTGAGTCTTAGTTATTATTGTAATGTGCCAATCAAGAGGAAAGCTCAAGACAAACATGCATTGTACTAGTCCTGTTTTGTTCAAATCCTGATAATTTTAAATAAATAGAAATGTTCACTGATGAGATTAACCTCACACTTACACCACATCTAGAACACAGTAGATAATAAATAACAGCTGTTAAAACTTCCTTCTTGAAGCCAAATACTTTCATTTTATTCACATCTTAACATTTCTTGTGATAAGCTTCTAAAATTCACAAAAATCATAAAACTGAACTATAAAAGGGATGGCCCAATATTATCTATCTAGGTCATTCTTATTTTATAAAATACTGACCTTAAACAGCCCTGAGATTATAATTTTAATGACTTTATCTGCCTTCCCTATCCTTGTAAGAAAAAAATAGAATCACAGGTCATTACAGGTTGAGTATCCCTTATCTGAAATGCTTGGGGCCAAAAGTGTTTTCGATTTCAAATTTTGGGGGAGATTTTGGAATATTTGCCTTATACTTACCGGTTAACATCCCAAATCTGAAAATCTGAAATCTGAAATGCTCCAATGAATACTTCCTTTGAGTGTCATGTAGGTGCTCAAAGTTTTGGATTTTGGAACACTGTGAATTTCGGATTTTTGTATTTGGGATATTCAACCTGTGTTAAGGAGAATTGCTAAGAGACAGCTTTTAGTAACTTTCTCCCATAAAGCAGCTTTCAAATTGCAGACCATAGATCACCATCTGCATCAGGACTATTGAAGCTTGTAAAATGCAAAATTCCAACGTCCTGCCTAAGACTCACTGAATCAGAATCTCTACTACGAGGCCCGCAAATCTGCATTTTTATGACATGCACCATTGTCTTAAAATCAAATTCAAATTTCTTAACACTGCAAACTTCTTCCTCGTTGACCACTCGTCCAAGTAAATGGGAAACACTGAGTCTCTAGATTGTGCTTTCTTCAAGCAGACTATAAAGCCATCTTTTGGTCTATGTTTGGCAAACTAACCACAGTTCTTCAAATTTCCTTCTTTGATTTCTCTCTCACCTTATTGACACCAATGGTGTTTCTTTCCAAACCTTCTCCAACCTATCACTGGTTGAGCTTGACAATACAGCAAATGCAAACCAATCAGCAATTATCATATAGAAAGATTAGTCCATGGAATCAATATTTTATTACCCTGTGTTCCTATACAGATCCCTGTTATGGGTAACTATTTAAAAAATGATGCTTCTAGATATATTTTATTTCCTAAAGATAAATCCTCCTTCCCTCTGTTTCAGGTACTGTATGTTGGAATTCTTCCCAACTCTTCCCACTGAAATTCTGCTTCCAAATTAACTATGTCAATTTTTCTCCCCCCAAATATGGCAGCCATCCAAATATCAAGTATGAATTACATAAATATGCTTAGCATTGTGTAAGTTCAAGGCACTTTTAAAAATCCAGAAGATACCATGCTGGGTTGAGAGCACACCAATCTCCCAGAAGCAATTACTCATATGCAGAGCAGGAAGCATTTAAGCATATACCATTCCATCAGATAGCTCTTGAAAAAATAATGCGTTGGCTCTCATGTATGATGCTTATGCCAGCTCACAGTCAGCACTTCCTACCTGCCCAGCCAGTGTAACCAGTGCCATCTCGAGGGTCTGCTGACTTTAGGCCTCTTTCCATTTGGTGAAGAAGTTCCCGAATCTTGTTGGTCAAGCGTTGGGAGAACTCAGGAGTCAGCTGTCGATGTTAAGGGAAAACAAATATCAAAAAAAAATGGGCTACCCAACTTCTTGGACTATCCCTATTAAAGATAGGAAAGTATTTCATTTCCACTTAGGCTACATTTTTCTGCCTGGGAGAAGTGGACAATTTATTATCCATTCTTAAACAACAGCATATTAACAAAAGTACGTCTATTATTTTTCTACTCAAGGCAAGAAATACTGTTATAACTTAAATGTTTTACATAAAATTTTTAGTCAAATACTAAAACAGACTGCCAATGATAAACTGTCTCACAGTAATTTTCTACCTAATAGAGATCATCTATTATTTAAACCAATATTTATTATTATAATAAAAAGTTATTTTATTAAATTAAGCACAAATCAGAAGATGTTTGTTGCTTTCAAGGCATTGGATTTTTAGTATTCAAGCAGTAGCAATGTTAATCCCTTAAAGAAACATTCTAATTGCTCTTGTTATTAAAAAAATGGAGTTATTTTTTAAAAATTGAAGAAGGAGTACAAGAAAAGCAAAACGAATTCACATATATTAGAAGCCTCAAGTAGAGTGGAAAGAACGTCAAACCCAGCTATCACAAACCTATGCCCAGTGCCCTGCAAAGGGTAGGGGCTTCATTAAATATTTCTTAGTAACTTAGCCTGGCTATATCCTTACCCACTATTAGCTGAGTGATATTGCTCAACTAGTAACTTCTTCATGCTTCACTTACCTCCATATAGTCAGGATAATAATACCTGCCCTGCCAATTTCAAAAGATACTTTGAGAATTAAATGAAATCGTGTGTCAAAGGTCTCTCCCATTCCGGCATGTAAGTGTTGACATTTTTACTATTCTTCAGCAGCCCAAGGGTCTATGACAAGTAAGAATTTGGATATGGACTGAAGGTACACTAAGGCTGGCATTCTGGGGTGAATAACACTCACATGAAGGCCCACAGATGCTGAACAAACTATAAGGCCCAAACACTCATTAAGTTATTCTTCCTAAAGACAAGTGAAAAATATTTTTAAAGTTCTGTATACACTGAATCATCAAGTGTCTTAAAAGGTCACTTTAATGTATCCCTCAATAATTTCAGGAACTTGCTGCGATTCCATGACTCAGATTTCACAAAGCAATACAATTTCTAAACAATGTGGGGGAACATTACAAGGGTGCATTTTATTTTACCATGTGTGGATTGTAGAAACAAACCTAACCACCACCTGTTAGCAATAGAATCTCCTTTTTAAAAATGGGCATCTTAACACTGAAAAAAGAAAGAAGGCAGTATCAAAATTAATAATTTAAAAAGACATTAAGATTCACTTCCGAGGAGCACTGCTGATAAGGCAAATTAGACTCTCAATCTTAAGTGGATTATTTTTTATAAAGCACTGCTATGATCCCTTATTTCACACTCTAAAGAGGAAACCATATTGTTTGACAGACACATTCCCGTTATTTAACAATATCTGCCAAGAGGTTAAGATTTCAACAAGACTTGAAAATATATTTAGTAAGATAAAATATGCTTCAATGTTAATATAAAAGGTCTATAAATCTCAACTAGATAGAAGAGTGCATCTACATGAGAACATGTCATCTTCTGTACACAGATCATGTATAATTTATCATCTTGTCTGGTCTTCAAGAGACCAAGAATAACAACACTTCGGCCTCAGGAAGGGAAGTCACTTTCTATTTGGCATATATTGCATTTAAAAAGGTGACCTGCCTGAGAATATTGATTGCTTGTGGTAGACCACCAAATTATTCAAATTCTAGCAATAATTTGAGAAGTCTCTAAAAGCCTGATAAATACCAGAAAACAGACCAGTTCCTTACTGAAATCTTTGTGTTAACAAATTAAGGAAGACAAATCTCCAGGGTTTGATCCTTTGTGTTTAAAATTAATTTAAAAACTGGTATGCAAGTTTCTTTCTAGGATGTCTAAAAACTCTGTTAGGCAATAAATTACATTATTATTTTGGAGTTAGGGTTTAAATTTATGAATTTTTTTCCCCTTAGAAATAAAGGGTTAAATTCATAAAAATCATTTAATTTATAAACAGCCTAAATAGTGAGCTACATTTTATTGAAAGCTTCTGTTGTTAGAACACATCCTCAAGTATTCTCTTTGCCAAGTTAGCATGAAGCAGCATGTTCTCCGCCAACAAGACAAGACACATATTTCAGCTTCAGAATTTGCAGAGCTAGTCAGAACTCAGGCCCAAGTGGCCAAAGGGAATCCATCTGACCTCACCGCAAAATCTTCATAAAAAGCTTTGTTTGGGCAGCTCAATCTTGGTCTTAAATAATCAGATTGACTCTAAGTGCATATACATTTTGGTAGCATTCTACCCTACACCTCTTCTTCATCTTTCTTCCCTCCTACCTGCATTAACGACCCAAGTTAATATATAATGACAAGTGTTTTAAGGAAAAAACAAACAGACCCACATACAGCTAACTTGACAGATATGAAATCTGTAAGCCCATTATATCATACCTGAAATGCTTTTTGTATGACTGACAAGTTTCAAAGAAATAAACTAGTACAATTTTTTTTAAAAGTGAGTGCACTCTTCCAATCTAACTCATTCTTAGGATTTCTCAAAACTAGGTATTCTTAAGAAGAATTGTATTCCCTCTTAAAAATATGTTCACCCAAAGAGGGATGAGAAAACACAGGCCTCTGGTATCTCACATCCAAGTTCTCTTTTGCACAGTGGCTTGTGATGTGTTAACCAGTTTAATTTATTAGTTTTTTTTTTCCTCCAAAAAATCAAACTAGTAATTAAAACTGTGGGGATGACCTGTAAATAGTGGCAATGGTACAAATTTCAGGTCTCCCACGTCCCCAAATTCTCCTAACGACATCAGTTTAAAGATGTCCTTACCACAAACCACAGCTCAGCCATTACCCCACCCATACTTGTGTACAATCGTAAAGGAATAAAATAGCACGTGTGATACCGTTAGGATTCCTCAGTTCACCAGACTGAAAATGCAAATTTCAAGGTAAATTATGTATCTGTCGATTTTTATAAATTATCAGTGACTGAGGTTGTTTCTTCAATTATTATAATATAAACGACTTCTTATCTCACTGATATTCAACATTATGCTACAGCCAAAATTGCATATTTTAACGTGTATTTTACATATTTAAAAATATCCTATATATTTCTTCTCAAATCATATACTCTTCAAAAGGGGATGTTCATCGCTTTCTTTCAGGCAAAACTGAGCTCCCCTCCAATCACCGTGGAGAGAGGCAGGGATGCAGGCAGATATATCCCCAAACTCACCCTCCCGGCAGCATCAAAGTAGCCTTCGGCCAGGGATTTGTTATAATCAGCATAAGGATTCGGGAAGGCCCTTTGAGCCATGACGCCGGAAGCGAGCCTGCAGAACAGGGGAAAAAGAGAACCTAGGTTGAGACAGGGGCCTCGGCCGAGTAGTGAGAGCGGCGGCCGGCGCCCAGGCAATCCCTTTCCTCCAGCACCGGGGACTTCGGGCGGTCTTGGCGGTCCGAGTGGACCTCGGGCCCACTGCGGCCCAGTGGCTAGGGCGTGGCACCTTCGCGTAAAGGCTGCCAGGCCCCGAAACCCACCGGGATGAAGGGGACCCGTTTTGCACCCCCACGTTCCCACGTTAGCGCTATGACGCAAGGGCGGTTCCTGCGTTTTGAAGCCCTCCTTGGCCCCGGCCTCTCACCCCGCAGCCTTGGACAATAATAGAAGCGGCGCTTTCACCGCCTACTTCCTGCCATAGGACCAATCAGCGCCTTCACCGCCCCGAAGGCCCGCCCCCTTGTCGCTTACAGTTTGTTAAAGAAACAGGAGTGTGATTTCTGAAGGGTAGTAAGGGGTAATTTAATTACTAGGGAGCAGAAGTGAGGGCGTATCTTAGAATGACGTGCACGTGAGCCCAATATTTCCTACCCTTCTTTATTTTTTCAGAAAGTAAATTCAAGTCCAGATTCATAAGAATTAGAAGTTTTTTTTTTTTTTTTTTTATGTTTAGTAGAAAAAGAAGACTGCTTTTAGATCTGAACATATTGGTATTCCTCCTGCTCGGGTTAAATAAAATTGAGGAGGATAATGTCTCTTCAGAGACTTTCCAAACGTTTTCGTTTCTTAAAAAACAGAAAGAAACAAAACAAAAACGCCACTGCCACCACTATCAACAACCAGGACAACCAGGATATATTGATGAGAGGAACAACTTGGGGATAATTTATACTCAAAGGCACTTGAAAGGTCGTGTGAGTGCCCAAGAGACAAGGTATCAAATAACAGTTGAAAAAACTTCAGGGAAAATACTGGAAGATAGAAATCACAGCTCTTAAGACATCTAATCGGCTCCTTAGCCTAAATTAGACTGCAATACTGGATACTGAAGCCCTTTTAAAAAAATACTAAAGACCAACAGAGCAGGAGAGCCACAACATTCAAATTCAATGTTTAACAGTCCCCATTATCTGAAAATTTTTCCTTTCATTTAAACTTAAATCCCACCTGGTACACGTTTGGCCCATTCTGTTGCTTGGAGAATTTCGGAGTTCAGTTAAAAAGTCAGCCTCACTCTCTTCTTTTCCTTCCCTCTTGTTTCAATGGAGGATCCTAGTCCCAGACCTCCAATGGCTGAAGCTCAATCCCCATCCTACTCACTGCCCCCTTGGCCCAAGTTTGTCCTTCTGTGGTTGACATCCCAAACTCTACTCCTAATCCCCCCACCCCCACCCCAGACCCCACCCCCACCCTCTATTTGTTCTTTTTAAACTGTTGCCCTCCTAAGAAACTTACTAGCTCCTTTCTTTCCTCATCAAATTCATGAAGACTTAGTAGAGGCCCTTAGTGAGTATTAGTTTGGATAACCTTCATTTTTAAAAAATGAATGTTTGGAGGAGAAACTCATTAGAGAGAAAAGGAAAAGGAGTGAGAGGCATTTTATCAATTTTTTTCTTTAATTAATAAAGGCTTATTGTTTATTCCACTCATAGTCTTGATATAAGTCATTAAAGTTAGTGTGATATTAAAGTGAATTAATGACTTCTAGAGGGAGGGCAGCATCATAACATAATATCTAACATGAGTAGATTGTGCTTGAGCAGAATTGAAAGAAGATTGGAAAAGGAAGCTGGGAGGACAGTGAGGAAGTAGGGAGTGAGGGAAGAAAAGAGCAGCTTGGTCAGCTTGAAGGGTGGCCTCCCAACGACCAAAGAGATACCCTTTACAAGGATAAGGTAATGAGATGGCAGAGGGGTTCTCAGCCTTGCACTATTGACATTTTGGAAGGGGTGCTTCTTTGTCGTGGGAACTGTCTTGTTCACTGCAGTATGTTTGGTAGCATCACCGGGCCCTTTTACTAGATGACAGCAGCACTCCTTCTCCCCAAGTGGTGACAACCAAAAAATGCTTCCAGACATTGCCCCATGTGCCCTGGAAGGAGGGGGTGAGGCAAAATTGCCCCTGTTGTGAACCACTAAGGTAGTGAAACCAAAAAAGTTTAATAAGATTAGACGGTTTACGCCAGCATCCCCATTGCTGATATGGCTTGCTAGAATAACCAGTTGAACTCAGGAAGAACTTGGTGTGTGTGTGTGTGTGTGTGTGTGTGTTTAAAACTCAGGTGCAGAATTGAGCTAATTATACTCCTCAATTTCTAGTACAGCATCATCAGTGCATGTAAGACCCTATTCCATTCCCCCCCTTAATTTCCATTTCCCACCCATTCCTCTCATCCAGAAGGCAACTACCACAGTGCGATTTATATATATATATATATATATATAAAAAATTTATATATTCATTTTTATATATATGTCTCCTTTGGAAAATATGTCATGTTTAGTTTAGGTATTTTTAATAAGTAGAATGTTGCTATAGATACTCAACAATCTGTGTTTTACATCTGTGTTACTCTGTGTGATTTGTTATTTTAGATACAGTCATGTGCCATATAACATTTCAGTCAATGACAAACAGAATCTATGACAATGGTTCCATAACATTATAATGAAACTGAAAAATTCCTATTGCCTAGTGACATTGTAGTTGTCATAACATTGTAACATAGTGAATTACACTCATGTTTGTGGTGATGCTGGTGTAAACAAACTTACTGAGCTGCCAGTCTTAGAAAAGTATAGCAGATACAATTATGTACAGTACATAATACTTGATAATGTTAACAAACTACTATGTTATTAGTTTATGTATTTACTATACTATACTTTTTATCATAATTTTAGAGTGTACTTATAATTATTATAAAAAAAGTTAAGTGTGAAATAGCCTCAGGCAGGTCCTTCAGGAAGTATTGCAGAGGAAGGCATTGTCACTACAGAGGTGACAGCTCCATGCCTGTTATAGTAAAAGAATAAATTTAAAAAGTAAAAATAAATAAAAAATTAAAAAGCAAAAAAGAAAAAAAATCCTCTCAGTGGGATGAAGTGTGAAGGTAGAAGACAATGATATTAATGATTTTGATCCTGTGTAGGCCTAAGCTAATGTGCGGGTTTGTGTTTCACTTTAAAAAAAGGTTAAAAAATTAAATAAATGAAAAATTTTAAAATAGGAAAAAAGCTTATAGAATAAGGATGTAGAAAGCAAATATTTTTGAGTGTTATTACAAGAGTCAAAAAGTTAAAAAAACTAAAAAGTGTATAAAATAAAAAAGTTACAGTAAGTTAGGGTTAGTTTACTATTGAAGAAAGATGTTTTTTAAATAAATTTAGTATTGACTATGTATACAGTGTTTATAAAGTTTAGTAGTATATGGTAATGTCCTAGGCCTTCACATTCACTCACCACTCACTCACTGACTCACCTAGAGCGACTTCCAGGCCTTTAAGCTCCATTCATGGTAAGTGCCCTATACAGGTGTATCATTTTTTATCTTTTATATTGTATTTTTACTGTACCTTTTCTATACTTAGATATCTTTAGATACACAAATACTTAACCATTGTGCTACAGCGGCATACAGTATTCAGTGTACAGTTTTGTAGCCTAGGAGCAACTGGCTATACCACATAGCCTAGGTGTGTAGTAGGCTATACCGTGCAGGTTCGTGTAAGTGTAAATTACATAGCAACACATTTCTCAGACTGTATCCCTGGCATTAAGTGATATAGGACTATAATTGTATAATATTGTCATAATATGCCTCCGTATCATTTTACTAATCTGTTCCTTGAATCATGGACATTGTTTCTAATTTCCATACCACAAATAATATAGCCAAGAACATCCAGGTACATGTTCTTTTACACATCTGGATGTGAGTATCCCTGAGATACATGCCCAGCAGTCAATTGCTGGATCACAGGACATTCTCATATTTAATCTCCCCAATACTGTTATAGATTGCTTACAGAACCAGTGGACTAGTTTATATTTCCTCCAACAGGATCCAATAATTTCTGTCATTCCCGTCTCTCCAACATTTGATATTATCTAGTGTTCTCATTTTTGCCATTCTAATGGATAACGTAGAAGCTCATTGATGTTGAAACTCTCAGTTCTTCCATGGCTAATGGTATCAAGCTTCATATACTTGTTAGACAACTGGGTTTTACCTGTTCATATACTTGCCCATTTTTCTATTAGTTATTGCATTATTGTTATTGATTTGCAGGAGTTTTGTTTTGTTTCTTCGGGGGGAGGTATTTACTAGATATTAATATCCTTTGGCTTTAGATATTGCAGATATTTTCTTTAATCTGGTAACTTTTCCTAGGGTGCCCTTCATTGAACCACAGTCCTTCATTTTGATGAAGTTAAACCTATCCAATTTTGACATTGTGATTTGAGGATTTAGCTTTATGTTCAAAATGTCTTTATCTACTCATAGGTTGCAAAGATGACTTTCTACATTTTATTTATAGCTTTTAAAAACTTTTACACTTAAGTATTCAATGTCTCTGGAATTCACTTTTAAATGTGGTATAAGGCATGGATTCAAACTTATTCAAACATGGAGGTACAATTGTTATTTAAAATTCAAATATAGTCAAAGAAAGAAACAAGTCCTCTCTGTTAGTTGTAAACACCCAAAGATTTGAATTACTTAAAATCATGTAAAACTTTCTTCCTTTCTTTCTCCTATAGGGGCTGGGCCTAGAAAAGAGGATGGATGGATGGAAAGAACGTGAGTAGGGTGAATGAAGGCACAGGTGAAAGCGCCTGCCCGAAGCTGCTTGTTTGCTGTGTGCTGTGTGCATGGATGTCATTAAAGAAATTAGCAAATGGCCCTGACCTTTTGCACGTGTCCTTGGTAATAAATACGGGAAGGAACTTAGCTGGGGAGGCCATTTTCTCCTTCAGGCTTTGGCCTCTCCCCTTCTCTCTTAAACGCTGTGTGTTTCGAGTAATTATTTCTCGGCTACCAAGCATCCGTAAAGCTGCTGCTACAAGTGGTGACCCTGAGGTGATTCAGGAATCCGCAGGTGCAGTGAGTGTTTTCATTGTTTGAACTACAAGGGGAATCATCCCAGTAAGGGACAGTCCCGCCCATTGCTTTGGGAAAGGGACCCACGCCTGTAGTTCAGAAGGGGGTTTCCAATATGGAGCAGCACCTGACAAAACATCAGCGCATTTATCCGCGCACTTTGCAACAACTCTTAAAGGCTGCCCAGTGTTCTGTCAAACCAAAAGCTTTACAACAACTCTTACGCTCAGTAAGGCAGCATTACCCCTGGTTCCCAGATGAGGGCATGTTAGATTTAGAGCACTGGGAACAAGTAGGGAAGGTTTATAAGAAAAATTTCAGATAGGGAATTCGGGTGCCCATTGCTGTACTCACCACAAGAAGCTTGGTGCTAATGGCGCTGACTCTTCTGCATGTTCCTACAGATTCTTATCCATGGGAACCTGCTTCTACTCGTTCACCATCTGCTCTGCTGGAGGAGCCGGCAACCCTTGCCATAAAATTCTCGAAATCCCGAGCCATTCTCTCCATCGTTGCCTTCTGTGGCTCAAGAGGAGGAGAAGCTACTTCCTTCTCCTTCTCCTCCCATCAAAGGGGATCTCTATTCTTCCCCTGGTAAACCATCTGCTTTTCAACATTGCCTATGAGAGGGCCAATCTTTACTGGGGATGAGATTTGCTAGAACAATGGAATCTTCTAACTACCCAGCCTTTTCATTAGGGGCCACTGCTCAGGTGCATCCAATACAACCTGAACCTTTACAGTGGATTACTAATTCGCCCATCTGGATAGAGCAGTGACCCATTAAGTAGGATAAATTAAAACATTTAAAATCTCTTGTCCAGGAGCAACTTAAAGCAGGACACACAGAACCTTCCCTGAGCCCATGGAACACTCCTGTATTCGTCATACCTAAGAAGAACAATAAGTGGCATTTGCTACAGGACCTAAGAGCTCTTAATGCTATTATAGTCCTGATGGGACCTCTACAACCCGGCCTGC
>CAUYSK010045314.1:0-12394 GCA_963575035.1 Avahi laniger | reverse complement strand
TCCAAGGAAAACTCAGGAACAGGCGGTGAAGATCCCAGCGGAAGCAGTGGGCGCACTCTTTCTCATGCTTTTTTTTCCTCACTGCTTTCAATGTATTTTACCATCTTGTGAACAAAAATAGCCTGGCTCGATTCCCTAAGGGAAAAAAAAAATGGGAAGGAAGCTGAGAGTCAAATTAGTGTCCACTCTCAGAAAATCAAAAGGAAAAGTAAAGAGAAGGAGGAAAAAAAAAAAGAAACATAGAGTCATCAGACCTACGTAACTTAGCTGCCCACGGCTGAGGATCCAGACGGGTCCAGAGAGACTGGAGAAGTTGAGGCACGAAGAAAGCTTTGCCCAAGATCTGGGGTCCCCACTGGGATTCCACTCACAGGTGTCACGACCACGTATGTTTACAGCAACATTGACACACGTCAGCTCAGACACAGAACGATCTCTTCTTTCTTGGTTTATTAGATGGAACCAAGAGCTCACCTGCCAATGGATGGGCTGATCTTATGTAAAGTGTATATAACTTGTTATTTTGGGGGAGGAAGTCAGATTATCTTTATTTTTTTTTTTTTTTTTTTTGGTCTTCGAAGCAACAATGATGTATGTCTGGCCTTCTGGGGAGAAGGAAGAGGGTGGAGCAGTGTGTGTCTCAGGGTCCCCAGAGAACTGGGACCCTGGTTGTTACCTCTGGGTAGTGGGAAGAGGGGACGGGCAAAGAAGAAGGGGACTTTCACTCTTGTGTTTTTGTCACATCTTAATTATTTGATTCTTTTTCAATCAACATATGCTGTAGTTGGCTTGGGTTTTCGTTTTGTTTGTTTAACACACACAGAGATGACAGGAGAAGTTTTATTTCCCAGGTTGTTCAAGGAAACAAATCAACCCTGGAAAGCTAAATTAACTTGTTGGCCATCTCCAGTTTGTTAAACTATTGTCAATAGCAGGGGTTGGCAAACTGTGGCACAAATCCAGCCTGCCATTCGCTTTTATAACTCCCACAAGTTGAGAATGCTTTTTACATTTTTAATGTCCCTTTTTAAATCAAAAGAAGAAGACGACTTCATGACATGAATGTGAAAATTGTATGAAATTCAAATTTCAGTGTTCATAAATAAAGTTTTATTGGAACAGAGCCATGCGCATTCGTTTACATATTACCAGTGGCTGCTTTAGAACGACACCAGGGAAGATTATATGGCCCAAAAACCTTAAAATATTTATTATCTGGCCCTGCACAAAAAGAGTTTGACAACCCCAACTCTATATCACAACATCCTGGTGTCTGAGGTCGTAAAGAGTTAAGAATATATTGAAAACTGCAATTTTAATCAAATATCTGTGGAACCTTGAATTTATTCTTGAGGAACTCTATTTGAAAACTTACTTAAGGACTTTGTAATATGATTTTTTTCTCTGTTTATCTTTAAAATTTTCACTATGGAAATTTTAATCATATTCAATAGCATACAGCATAATATAATGAGCCCCCAGCTACCCCCGACAGCTTTGGCAATGATCCACTACACCCCACTCACTTCCCCCTCCTTCATTATTTTGAAGCAAATCCCAAACAGGATATAATTTCATCAGTAAATATTTCACAGTAAACACTCCTTTAAAATAAAAATTTTACAACCAGGGGAGACAGTGACAAAGCCACGCGTAACAGGGAGCTTGCCATGGACGAGTCCTAAGCCCGGAGGGTGTGGGTGGGAGACACTACAGCCGATTGAGAAACGCATGTGAGCCTCCGCCTCGCCTTCCCACCCAAACTCCTGGCTGGAGGACAGTCACCAGCCATGGGGATCGGGCAGCCCCTGCCCCATCTACTGTGATCAAGGCAAAAAAAAAAAGTGGGTGGACAAGGAAAGGGTGGCTGTTGCTGGCATTCAAGACTGGGAAGGACACAGACTCACTTCCAGCTTCATGAGTTCCTGGAATCTTGGCACAAGGGTCAGGGGGTGATGTCTGATCTTTCTTGTCCTTTAATAGCTGGGGTCAACCATGAACGAAGGGGAAGCAAGCTGCCTGCCTGGGTCTGGACTCCCTCTTTGGTCTTCCTTCCCTCTGCCACTGCAATCATTCGTGTTAAAATAACGTAGAGCTGCAAGGTATAAATAGTAATCAAAGTCTGATCTTCATAAAAGTACAGATATAGCCAGAAGTTAACCAGCCGTTGTTCCCTAACTCCTTTGCTGCTGTCACTGGTCACTGCCTAAGGGCACCATCCTCCCTGACAGGTGCAAGATTGGCGACTCCCCCCACTGCTTCCGTAAGATAACATTGCTGTTGTAAATCTTAACGCTGGTCTTCGAGGCTTTTTTCAGACTATGCATTCCGGGGACCTACTGATGCCAACCAGACCCGTGGACAGGTGTGGGAACGGGTCCAACAGCCCTGAAACCCCCGACCCAGGAAACCTCCCAACGGAGAAGATAATTTCTGCATCCCATCTCTATGAGCTCATTGCCCACCAATCAATCAGCAGACCCAATTCCCTAGCCCTGTGTTTGCCAAACCACCTTTTAAAACCTTGGCCCCCAAGTTTTTTTTTTTTTTTTTTTTTTTGAGACAGAGTTTCACTCTTTTGCCCGGGCTAGAGTGAGTGCCGTGGCGTCAGCCTAGCTCACAGCAACCTCAGACTCCTGGGCTCAAGCGATCCTCCTGCCTCAGCCTCCCGGGTAGCTGGGACTACAGGCACGCGCCACCATGCCCGGCTAATTTTTCTATATATTTTTAGTTGTCCAAGTAATTTCTTTCTATTTTTAGTAGAGACGGGGTCTCGCTTTTGCTCAGGCTGGTTTCAAACTCATGAGCTCAAACAATCCGCCAGCCTTGGCCTCCCAGAGTGCTAAGATTATAGGCGTGAGCCACCGCGCCCGGCCGCCCCCCAAATTCTTGAGGAGATGGATTTGAGAAATTCCTCCTGCCTCCTTGCATGGTGCCTGCGATATTAAACTGTTTGCTGTAGCCCCTGCTGTCTCAGTGCATTGGCTTCCTCTTGAGCAGCAGGCAGGGGACCTGGTTGGGCTGTAACACCAACCCAAGGACCCAAAAGACACCGGAGAAACAAGCAAGGACAAGAATAGCCATGGCAGGAGTCAGGACTGGAGGGAGGCGGTGACCTTAAGAGGACAGAGGCAGCCTTGGAAAGGGGAGAGGAGAGGCAGGGTGGTGCCCCAAAGGTCTGTGTGCATGGGGAAAATTAGCCGGATCAGAAGCTTAATGTCAGCTTAATGTGTAAACGTGGTCAGGCTACAGTACCCAGCTGGCCAATCAAACACTAATCTAGGTGCTGCTGGGGAGGTATTTTTGTAGAGGCGGTTAACATGTGCAATCAGTTGAATTTAAATAAAGGAGATTATCCTACATAAGGTGGGTGGACCTCATCCAAACAATTGAAAGGCCTTAAGAGCAAAACTGAGGTTTCCCTAAGGAAAAAGAAATTCTGCCTCAAGACTGAAGCATCAGCTTCTGCCCAAGAGCTTTCAGCCTTCCAGTCTGCCCTACGATTTCAGACTTGCCAGGCCCCACAATAGCATGAGTCAATTCCTTGAAATAAAGTTCTTCATACACACACACACACACACATGCGCGCGCGCGTGTGTGTGTGTGTGTGTGTGTGTGTGTGTGTGTGTGTATCTTGCTGATTCTATTTCTTTGAAGAACGCTGATTGGTACACATCCTTAATATTTCTCTTCCCTCCTACTTTATACATTTGTGATTGCAATAATTAATAGAAATACTCAACATTTATTGAGGCTGGGCATGGTGTCTCACACCATAATCCTAGCACTCTGGGAGGCCACGGTGAGAGGGTCGCTTTAGCTCAGGAATTCAAGACCAGCCTCAGCAAGAGGGAGACCCTGTCTGTACTAAAAATAGAAAAAAATTAACCAGGCAACTAAAAATAGAAAAAATTAGCCAGGTGTGGTGGTGCACGCCTGTAGTCCCACCTACTCTGGAAACTGAGGCAGGAAGGATCACTTGATCCCAGGAGTTTGAGGTTGCTGTGAGCTAGGCTGACTCCACGGCACTCTAACCCGGGTGACAGAGCAAGATTCTGTCTCAAAAAAAAAAAAAAAATTGAGCACTTACTATGTGCCAGACACTGTTTTAAATGCTTTACCTATATAAACTCACTTAATCCTTACAACAGCCCCCTAGGGTAGGTACTACTGCTGTGCCCATTTTACAGATGGAGAAACTGAGATGCAGAGACATGAGATCACTGTGAGCCGGCAGCAAAGAGCTACCAGAGCCTGGGAGCAAGGGTGAGGAAGGTCACTGTTCCTTCATTTTGGGCTCGCCTGAGATAGACAGTCCAGTTTTCTACCCCCACTGGAGGCAAGAAGACGTGTACTTGGAAAGAGGGTGGGCAGAAAGAAAAACACCAAAACCCAAAACAGATTGTACTCAGTCTCTCTGCTTCTACTGTAGCAGCGCCAGCAAAGCACGAAGTCATCTCAATAAATTATCCCATCACATTTCTGTTATACCACAGTGAACATGTTAATATAGTAAATCTTCCCATTTTCTCATTTACACTTTCCTTCCTATTTTATCTTATTTATGTTGTGCTTGAGGAGTTACTAATTCAAAGATACCTGAATCAAGCCTTGTAACTGGGGGCGAAGGAGAGAGAAAGTGCTGGAGACACCCAGGGAAGCAGACAGAAATCCCACGATGCCAGCGGAATCTTCGCCGGAGGAACTGCCGCAGACGGAGCCTGAGAACCGTGGATTCCTTGCCAACGTCAGTCATCCGGGCTGTTTCTGGGCTCCAGCTCCAATCCGGAGACCGCGCCATGCCTATGGATGGATGTTGCCCAAGAAGGTTCTGGTGGGGCGGGAGTGGGATTTTTTTTTCCTCCTTCCTCTCCCTTGAAAACATATTCGACTACTTTGCGATCCAAACCCAAACAGCCTGACAACGTGCTGAAGTGCCCAGAAACGCAGGGAGCTGGGATGCAGAGAGATTCAGAGGAGGGTTCCTCCAGCAAGGCCAGCCGCTGGAACAGCGCTGGGGCCCTCCAGGTTAGGGGCCTGCCTGCGGGAGCACCTCGGGAACAGATGCAGGAAATCAGAAGAGCCTTGGGAGAGAAGGGATTTGTTTTCTAAAATGCAAGCCTCATACAGACATATGCTAGCTTAGCTCATGAGCAAAGTCCACAGTTGGGAAGCCGGGGGGACCCCAACCCAACGTATGCCATGGGGAACACTGGAGCCCAACGAGCAAAGGGCCCTCCCGGGTGTGGGGCTCACACGCTGGAAATAGCTTTGGGTGAGCAGTCTGCTTTCCCTAAGGTCCTCACACCACCCGCAAGCCAGCAGGACCTAGGGAAACCTGAGAAATGTCCCCACGGCCAGCTTCTCTTCAGCCCCACAGTTGCCCCTGATCTCTCCCACCGTCCTTTCCAATCATCCCTTCTCTCTTGTTCTACCCAGGGTCCCCCCGTCTGGACGCTACACAGTTAAACCAAACTGTGTCACACTGGTCTGTTGGCAGGATGGTCTCCCTGCCCCCCTGGAACCAAGAGCTCCCTGAGGGGAGGGACGGCCCCCAGGGAAGTCCAGTCTGGTGAGACTCAGTCCCATCCCGCTGGTGTCTACCTCCCCTGCTCTTCCTCTTTTCCCCTTGCCCTCCCCTACCACAGAGAGTTTACCAGACACTGCTCTGGGTGCTGGAGAAACAGGAATGAACAAGGCGGACATGTCCCACGCCCTTCTGGAGATTACATTCTACTCACCTGCTCATGCAACACATGTTTATTGAGCACCTACTATGTGCCAGGCACTGTTCCAGGTGTTGGGGATACAGAAGCAAACAAACAGAACAAAAGTTGCTGCCCTGGTGCAGTTTGCATTCTAGAGAGACATTAAATCAGTCATTACACAAATTATTCATTACACATGTGTACTGCCAGGATGGAGTAGCACAGGATGTTAGGACAACACAAGACAGAAATATCTAGCCAGATGACCTCCTCCCCACCCCGCCCCAGGAACTGCATTAGCCGATACAAGAGGGGACCCCCTGGCAGAAGGCGCAGGTAAGTAGGGGCCTTCCCGGTGGAGATTCCTGAGATAGAAGAAAGGCTAATTTGGAACTGAAAGACCAGCGTGGAGAGCGTAGAGAGAAAGCTGCAGGACAGGCAAGGCTCAACTGCGTAGGGACTTGGGACCGAAGGTTCGAGTCTTTATCCTCAAAGCAGCAGGAGCCACAGAAGAGTTTTAAGCAGAGGAGAGACACGGTCAGATGTGTTTACGAGACATGATGCTGGCGGCTGGGCAGAGAAAAAAATGGCAAAGGGATGAAAGTGAATGCAGAAAGACAAACGCAGAGCTTCCGCGGCAGGCTGGGGGTGTGGAGGGAGTTTGGAATACAGGGAAGGCCGGGAGGATGGAGAGAAAAAAAGGACTGAGAGTTGGAGAGGTCGGCCCCAACAGAGAGGAAGCTAACTGTATTAGTTTGCGAGAGCTGCTGTAACAAAGCACCACTGACTGGGTGACTTGAACTATAGGAATTCGTCATCTCGCAGCTCCGGAGGCTGAAGTCTGAGATCAAGGTGTCAGTGGGCTTGGTTCCTTCTGAGGGCTGGCAGGAAAGGGTCTGTTCCAGGCCTCGCTCTGTGGCTTGTACGTGGCTGTCCTCACATTCACACGGCGTTCTCCCTGGATGCGTGTTTGTCTCCAAATTTCCCCCCTTTGGACCAGGACACCAGTCATATTGGATTAGAGACCACTGCAAAGACTTCCCTGTAATCGGGTCAGCTCTGTAAAGACCCTATCTCCAAATAAGGTCACATTCTGAGGGCCTGGGGTTGGGACTTCAACATGCGAATTTGGGGAGGACACAATTCAAGCCGTAACACTGAGTAAGAAAAGTCTGATGGGAAAGACTGAATGACCTTTCCTGTTTTTAAGGAGACCCAAGTTACAGCAACTCCTCTCATACCCCTTCCAACGGCGGGGGCCCTGTCGGTCTGTGTGATCGTTTGCTTGTTTGACGGGGTGCCTTCCAGAGAGGCCCCGCGGATCTGAGATGCCCACGGTTTCTGAGGATGAAAACACAACTCCGACAGACATCCCTGGTGGATACTTCAGCCAGGGGAGGGACACGAGAGCCTGCGCTAGCCACAAAGCATAAGCAGGACCGCAGCCGCGGGGGACACCAAGAAAGAAACCCAGGAGGTGTCCTATTTTCCCATCTTTTTCCAAAAAGGTCTGGAACTTTATCTGCAGTATTACTGTCTCCTCTCAGAGGTCCCCAAATCTGATTCGCAGTCGCTCAGGGTCCTTGTGAAAGTGCAGCTTCCCAGGCCCCACCCTTGGAGATTCTGGGGTGAGACCCCAGATCGCTATTTTTGTCACACGCCCCAAGTGACTCCCATCTCCAGTTCGGAAGCTGCCGCACCACAGGCCTTTCTTCCGCTGGCCTAAGAGAGCCACGTGCTCAGGGCTGTGAGGAAGCCAGCGGTTCTGATCTGCGGGAACTGGCACAGTTCCTAGCCTGTGATTATCCGTCTCCGTTGTCTGAAGGCAGAGTCTGATTTCCACTTCTATTCCTGCCTCTCGACTCTGATTACTTCGGCAAGTGCCTTTCAGTTGCCCCATTCTTTTCTTTCGTAAAGAGACGCCTCTAACTTCAAATTTAAAAAGAAAAAAAAAAAATATATATATATATATATCAGCTATTCCTCATGTTCTGGAAGCTTCGTGCTTTCACCTCAGGGAGAGGTTTGGGAAAAGATTTTATTTGTCCTACTATTGATTCCTTTGAGTCAACAGAGACAGCCTTACGTGACATTTGGACCAAACCTTTTCGATGTCAGTGGAGAGGCCCCCTGGTGGCTCATACTTAAGTGCCACTTCGGATTGGTCATGAAGCTGAAGCTGTTGGCTCCCCGGCTCATGCCACGGCCCCTTGGCACTCACCTCCATACCCCAAAGGCTGCTCAGGGTGAACATTGCAACTCTCCACCTGTGGCTACAGGTGCGGGCTCAGCCAGTATGCAAGGAAAATCAGAAGTCTCAGGGAGTTGTGCCCCCAGAAGCAACCCTCAACCAATAGACAGCCCAGGAACTGGTGGATAAATACCCCGGCTTCCTTGTCTCTAAATTGGGATAACTCCAAGGCGTGTTCTCCATTGGACCCCACAGTTCCCTGGTTGCCCATAGCGGTAACCTGCGTGATAACACATCCTTAACTGGTGTCTTTCCCTGCTCTGTCTCACTTCCTTCACTTCTTGACCAGGGTTTCTAGGAATTGCATCCCAGGAAAACCACTTGTGCTCAAATCTTTGTCTCGGGATCTCCTTCTAAGAGAACGCAGAGCCAGACAGGCACTAAACTGTTCTTCCTGTGCTAGATCACAGCTCTTACTCAGGAACTCAAATGCAAGACTGTACTATATTTAGGATACTTAGGGTGCAACATCATAGACTTCAGAAGGCCTTTTTTCGAAATGTTAAATCCAATCCCATAATTCAAACTGAGTGTTTCTCTGAGACTTGGGACCAAATTGGGTTTGAAGCTCAAATAAATTGTCAACATCTGCAAGCCCCTTTCAGCCAACATAAACTATAAAAGAGTTTTTGGAGGTGGGATTGAACATGGCACAGCCACTTTGGAAAGCCATCTGGCAGTTCCTCCAAATGTTAAGCATAGAGTTACCGTAGCAATTCTCCTCCTAGGTCTTTGCCCAAGAGAAATGAAAATATATGTTCCCACAAAAGCTTGTACATGAATATTCATAGTAGCAGTATTCCTAACAGCCAAAAAGTGGAAACAACCCAAATGTCCATCAACTCAACTGATGCATGGATAAGTAAAATATGGTATATTCATACAATGGAATATCTTTTATCCATAAAAAGGAATGAAATGCTAATGTGTGATGCAACATGGATGACCCTTGAAAATATTATGCTAAGTGAAAGAAGCCAGTCACAAAAGGCCACATAATGTATGATTCCACTAATATGAGATGTTCAAAATAGACAGGTTCACAGAGACAGAAAGTAAATTAGTGGTTGCCAGGGATGATAAGGAGTGACCGCTAATGGATATGGGATTTCTTTGGGGAGGTGATGGAAATGTTCTAAAATTAGACAGCGGCGATAGTTGTACAACTCTGTGAATATTCTAAAAAGCATTTAATTGTATTCTCATACAGGGTGAATTTTATCGTATGTGCATTCTATCTCAATACAGCTGTTATTTAAGGGAGAGAAAGAAAGAGATTGAGACTGTGAATATCTGGAGACCCAAGTGAAACCACACCTCTAAATTTTTTACAACTTTCTAACTTTTCTGAAATATCTCCTCAAAGCCATGTCACAACCTCAGAAGGAAATGAGCCTAAAAGTCTGGCTATGAGAGCTGGTGGTGGAAAAGCTGAAATCAAGCAGAGGCTGGGTGTTGCTGGGGCTGGAACCCACACTTACAGCCATGCACCATACACTCAGGCAGAAGGCAGGTAGGGCTGGGGCTTGGATAGGATTATACCAAGAGACTCCAGGGGGCCGGAGTCAGGAGAAAGCCAGGACCAGACCCAGAGCTGCTTCCTAGACCAGGGAGGCAGTGAGTGTGGCCATCTGAGACGGTCCTTGGAGAGAAACCCAGAATGACCAACCATTCAAATTGAGACCCAAGAGCTGGACGGTTTCTCATGGAATCCACACGACGGCCCCGCTCCATGGAGATCATAAGGTAAGAGTGTGCAGATGCAGAAACAAGATGTGGAGAGGTGCTGTGACTCACCAGGCACAAGGCAGGTACATGGAGAAGGCAGAATCCAAACTCAGACCTACACAACTCCAAGTCCCATGCTCTTTGCCCCTTGGTACCCCCCTGGTAGACAGCTCAAAACAAAAACAGTTACTTTTAAAAATGTTTGTGTTGGGCCGGGCACGGTGGCTCACACCTATAATCCTAGCACTCTGAGAGGCCAAGGCAGGAGGATCACTTGAGCTTAGGAGTTCAAGATCGGCCTGAGCAAGAGCGAGACCCCGTCTCTATTAAAAATAGAAAAATTAGCCAGACATTGTAGCATGTGCCTGTAGTCCCAACTACTCGGGAGGCTGAGGCAGGAGGATCGCTTTAGCCCAGGAGTTTGAGGTTGCTGTGAGCTAGGCTGATGCCACTGTACTCTAGCCCAGGTAACAGAACAAGACTCTGCCTCAAAAATAAATAAATAAAATAAATAAATAAATAAATCTTTGTGTTGAATTTATTTAGGTATGGACTAGAGCTTGGCCCCGATAGTAGCAGTTGCTCCTTAACTTACAGCTTATTTGTTTTTAGCTATGAAATGGAAATAAAACCTATTCCATGGAGCTGCCGTGAGGAGTAATGAGTTGGTTTACATAAAGCACATGGCAGGTGCCTGGCACACAGTAGGCAGCCTAAATGATGGCTCTTTTCCCTCAGTAGGAAGGCTGGCAGTTTGAGGTCCACAGCCCGTTTCTCAATGTAAGTCAAAAGACATTGAGCACGCAGAATTACAAGAGAGGGTGGGCAGGACCTGCAGAAATACCCAATCCTGTCCAGAAGATAATAGCCGGAGAAACCGAGGCTCAGGGAGAGGCAGCAACTTACCCGCGGCCATCCAGCAAGATGGCTTGGTCATTCAGAGAAAGATCTGCTCCGTATTCCCAAGTTTGTTTTTTCCTAAATGCCAAAGAGCAAAAACAACTCCTCTAGTCATCCTTGGCAACTCTCTATAAAGACACTTCTCTGGCATAAAAGCTAATTTGCCTAAATATGGCTAACTCTTGGATAATGCTGGTTAATCCTGGCTAATGTTTAATTCTCTAAAGCATCTTTTCCCATCAATAAACTTTTTTTTGTGGGAAAGTCTCATTTCTCATTTGCCTTGTGTTTCTTATGGAAATGTGATTTGTACATACATCCTCTCTGCATAAATATTTAGCTCATCATTGTGCAGCACAAATTCCCTGCAAATTAGGTAGAAATCAGCCTCAGCTGACAGAAGCATCTATACTCATCCAGGGAAAAATCATTATTATTTAGAACTTATTAAGCCCTGACAGTAAATACTAGATGGGCCTGGGAACTTCAATAAATATTGAATGCAAACGTACACCAAGTACTTGAGCTCAGATGGCTCTTGTAATTTCTACCTGCCAGGAGGCAGCAAAATGTGGAGGAAAGAAAAAGGGTTGAAACTTGGCTCTTTCAGTTACAATCTGTTTCAACAGGAGCAAATCCTTGAGTCCTTCCTCATCTATAAAATAAGTCTAACCATACCTGTCTCACAGCGTTTTTACTATAAAGATTAAATAAGATCCTATCTGTAAATTACCTAGCATGAGGCCTGGCACATACTAGATGCTCAATAAATGTTCACTTCTAACAAACAAGTGAACCCCAAGCAGGTGAGATGTGGCATTGTTAGCTCATAGATTGATTACAGTTGTATCCCACTCTCTGTGCTATGAAAATAATTTGTTCCAATTTCAACTGAGTTCTGTTTGAAGGTTGTAGTAAACTCTGCCAATGTGACATAAAACTAATAGAGAGCCAGTTTCTAGATAGCTTATGATGGAAATCTACATGTTTATACAAATTTCATTATTAAACTTCGTAGCCAATGTTGTCAATGTTCTGCCCACACCCCTTGTACGTTTCACTGTGCTCCAGCAAATTCCACCTGTCAGCATCTATGTCTCTGTACCTAAGAGTTCTTGTTCTGAGAACCACAGGAAGCCACCCTGCCAGTGCTTAGTGGGCCAGATGTGCCAGGAAAAGAACACTCCCAGGAGCTTCCCTCAACCAGTGACTACGACAGCTGGAGTATAAATACCCCAGCTCCTCACCTCCTGTGTGGGATTAGTCTGAGGCATACGTTTTGCACCATTTCCCCAAGTTCCCCCACAGGTTTATACCACCATGACTGCTGGCTCAATAACACACTTTTCTGGCTTCTTTCCTTCCTTGTTTCACTTCCCAACTTGTGTGACTTTGAAGAAATTCAGAGTATGCCATCCCAAAATGCGCCACTCTGGCATAAGGATCATTTTGAGCTGAGGGTAAATGAGAAAAGGCAGACATAGGACAAGCCCTCTGCCTTGCTCCATCTGCCTGAAAGGACATAAATTGCTCTTGTGAAGGTGTTTCAGTGACTCCCGCACCAGGAATGGGATAACTGTAGTGGACCCCCCAATTGTAGTAGGTTATGATGTTAGATTAGAAATATATTGAGATTTGTGGGTTAACACTTAACTAGACAAGAGAATCGAAGAAATCGCGCGCTGACTTTAAATTGCCTCTCTTCTGCCTTCAGGACTGTCCTAAGTTAAAATTTAGCGCCATTGGGAAGAATGTACTCATGTACTTTGTACTAGTGGCTAAGGATGGAAAACAAAGTGATCAAGCC
>CAUYSK010045312.1:0-21090 GCA_963575035.1 Avahi laniger | reverse complement strand
CTAAGCTTGAGGAGCAAGATCCTAACATTGAGCAGTTTACAAAGGTTTAGTGTGCAGTTACTGAGAATATCAACCGCTATGAGGCCATTTATGACAAAAAAAAAAAGAAAAGAAAAGAAAAAGGCTGTACGAACAATTCTCGATACCTTTTTTTTTTTTTTTTGAGACAGAGTCTCACTGTGTTGCCAGGGCTAGTGTGAGTGCCGTGGTGTCAGGCTAGGTCACCGCAACCTCAAACTCCTGAGCTCAAGCGATCCTCCTGCCTCAGCCTCCCGAGTAGCTGGGACTACAGGCATGCGCCACCATGCCCGGCTAATTTTTTCTATATACTTTTAGTTGTCCAATTAATTCCTTTCTAATTTTAGTAGAGACGGGGTCTCGCTTTTGCTCAGGCTGGTTTCGAACTCCTGAGCTCAAACAATCCACCCGCCTCGGCCTCCCAGAGAGCTAGGATCACAGGCGTGAGCCACCGCGCCCGGTCCTAGATGCCTTTTTTAAGAAACTGACTTCAGTGGTAAGCTCCTGTCTCTCCAGCACTGTTTCCATCTTCACCTTATGAGTAATGTCAGCTACTTTCTTGGCTCAAAAATGCCCCATCCAGTAAGCAAAACTTTGATACATTAGATGAGTGTTAACCTTTAATATCCTTTAAGAAATTTTCTCCTATCTCTGTCTAAACTTTTTGTATGAGTTTGTTTTTTGTTCTGTTTGCTTGACTTAAGAAAAAAGAGCATAATAGTTTCTGTAACTTATTATTACAGTACATGGGTATTACCACTATTATTATTATTGTTATACAATCTTTTGTGGATATATACTTTCACTTCTTCTGGGTAAAAACCTAGGAGTGGAATTACTGAGTCAGAGTAGTAATAGCATTTATGTAGTAGGTGTATAATTAGTTACATAAGAAACAGCCATGTCTTCTCCCAAAGTTGTTATACCATTTTATATTCCCACCAATACTTATGAGAGTTGTGGGTTCTCCACATCCTCACCAACTTTGATGTTGTCAGGCCATTCTGGTGAGTGTGTAATGAAGACCAGGTCAGCATTAAAAAATTCAAGGATCCCATCATGATAATAATTCTGCTCTTTTTATCTTTTTGGTTAAGAAAATAAATACACAATTAAGAAATACATAAGTTATGACAAAAGATAATTGGAAACTGGTTACTATTTTAAAAGTAATTCATATATTTCCGGAATGCTTTTAAAAAATTTACAAGACATAAAAGTACACAGATAGTATAATTTATTTGTTTTATAGACAATGCTTGGTGCAAACCCCTTGCAAAAACTTTTTGGCCCCAGAAAACAACATTCTGCAGCTAGTTCTTTGGAATATCTTCATGGCTAATTCTATTTCTTCCATCACTTTTATTCCAAGTCCAACAATAATCAGATAACTTCAGGAAAGAGATCTTCAGCCATTTCACACAGCCCTCGACATTATAATCTACATAGACCTCCATATTATCTGTCGTAAGTTGAATTAGCAGTTGGGAACAATTTTAAAATCAGCCCCAAACTATGATCCTCTGTTAGCATCAAGCTTTTCATTTAAGGTTTCTATACAAATATTTGGTGAAAGACATTACATAATCTTGTAATTTATAACGTATACTGCTTATGCTATCATCAAGAGAATTTTAAAAATTGTGTTACCAGAAACTGGACTAGGACCCTGGCATTAGCTAGCAAATAATAAAACCTGGATACCTTGGACCTCCCAGTACAGTTTTCTTCAATTACAAAGAAAGAGAAATTTCTTTATTTTACTGTTTCTAATTATTTAAGAGAATTGCTCAATTTTAAGAAACATGCAGTCTATTTATTTTCATAGCTCCATATATTGCACATAAAAGTCTTCACTGAAACATGCTAAAACCTTGGAAGTTTTCAAATGAACATAAAGTACTGAAGGAGAGACAAACTTTGCATTATTTTTCATAAGATTAATATTTTAAAAATGGAAACCACTAAGAAATAATTGCAAAGTTATTAACTGTATGAAAGCTTTTAAAAGTCATTTTATACCTTAGATTATTCAATTATGCCATATATTGCCAATATTAGGTTGAATATTTTCAAAATATTCAACCTAATTCTTTTTAAAGTAAACTTACTATCAATTTCAAGGTTATTTATTAACATGGAGAGTAGTTTCATTGTCTCTTATTGTTCTTTACAATGTTTGGCATTTCTAAGCAATGAAACTGCTATTCGTGGGAACCTTCGCCTAGTAAACATTGAATTTTTTTGTTGTTAATGTTCTAAAATAGAAAGGAATAGGAAGTGACTCCAAATTACTCTTTTATTTTCAGATTTCAAAAATTGATCTCTCACTGGGAATTCATGTTTATACCTTTCTTCTAAAACAATGATTTGAATCAATATCTACAAATAATGGCAAGGGAGAATAAACGCAGCTTATTGCAAAAATTAAGAGCCCAAATTTATGAGTTTTGAAATCTCCCATAATAGTTAGTATAACCAATGCCCAACATTAATTATGAACAGATATTCAGAATTGTTTGGGAGAGGAAGAAATTTTACATGGCCAGCAGGCTGTGTAATAATACAAATAGGGTGGAATCATATTTGTTATTGAATCTGGCTTTCAGTGCCCATGCCCAGCTACCCTAATCCCTCTGTGCTTGAAATCTGTGATTTCATTGCTTGATCCAGGCCAGATTAAGGTGTGTAGAGGCCATGAAGTCCTGGAACCAAAAATAATGGTTCACCTTCCAAATCTGTAATTTCATTTTCTCAGTGTAGCTTGAAACCCTGGATATTGACTTCTAGTCCATATATTCATTATAACTCTACCTGACTTGGTCCACTGAATGAACATACTTATTATATAGATGGTTTCTCAAAACAGTAAACTTTTCATGTCCTTAGACCCTATAAGAATCACAAATAGGCAGCCCTGCCATATTTTGTGTGGCTGAGTCAGTGTTTTAAACAAACATTTGAATATGAATGCCTTTAGATCTGACATGAGCTCTCCAGTTGTTACAGTTCCCAGCATTCCCTAATGTTACAGTTGATGCACTTTCCTCATTTACATTCTATGTCTGGCCTTTATAGTAATTTAAGTTTGTGACCCCTGCAAATATCATATGCATCACCTCCACTTGAGTTTGAACCCTTAATTCAGACTCAACCATTTATTTCTTCTCAGAGTGACTGTCGCTCCTAACCCCTAGATTTCCTTCTTTCTGTTGTGACTTGTGGCCACTGTATGAAGTATGTCATCATGCTGACCTGACTTCCTCTAGCTCTGGCCTGACCTGCTACCATTCATCACACCCACCAAAAGCAGGGCCCATGTTTTACTTGTCTTTGATTAGATACTCAAAACAGGTTGAATGAATGAGAGAAGAATTGATGCATATTGATAAGACAAGTCATGCTGTTGTATATATCTACTGTATATGTCTACATGCTGTTGTATATATCTTAATACTTTTATTAAGGATATTTCAACAAAGTAGGGCATTATTTTTAGGCACAAGGACTGGATTATATCTACTTAAGAAGAGAAATTCCTATGCAAAATCTATCTAATAAACGGGATGAAAAGCATGTAGTAACAAAATATAGAGGGATTTGAAAGGAGAAAAAAACTGTTATGTGTATCTCCCCAGGGTTAAAAACATATAACAGAGTAAGAATATATAATGGAAACATAAAGTGAGTTTTGTTGAATTTCTCTAAGTAAACATATTTCCTATACTAGATAAGCCACACCGATTGAGAAGACACTATAATAATCATTCTACATATTGTAAACTAGAGCAGCAACAAAAGGTACAATAAATTGTTTTGAAAATATTATGGCTATCAAAAATTTTAAATTGCCATTAATTTCAAGAAACTCATCTTATACTTCTTGATATTAGAAAAGAAACATTTACCTAAGGGAAGTACTTTCTATGAAAAGTTCCACTGCGAGACAAGGAAAATATCACAATTTGTCAACATGAGAGTAAATATCACAGTAAGAAAATATGGGTTTTACAAGCTATTATTTTCAAAGAAGGTAGATGGAGTAAACAATGTAGCTCAAGAGTACATTTTAATATATATACTCTTTTTAACATTTATTTGCTTACAGAATTAAGACAATACGTTTACTTGAGGGGCCTAAAACACCCCTATCTCTTTTTAGTTTAATTCCAAAATGTTAGTGCCTTCATTAGGCAGAATGGCAGGGTGCTCTGGAGCTACCCGGTGCCTAGGACCAATTCCAGGCGTGGGGACCTCAGCAAGTTAAACTCCCTGTGCCTCACTTTCTTTATTTGTACAGTGGGGGCAACACGGTGTACTTCAAAGGGTCTTTGTAAGGATTAAAAGAAATGATACCACCTATGCAGTATCTTGTCTCAAAACCAGGAACCTGAATTTAATCAAGCTTCTAATTTACCTAGCAATTTACAGGAAATACATGGGGAGCAGGCATGTAGCAAAACGTCGAATGGCACCATAAGAAGACCAATCGGCTAAATACAGAATGTAAGAAATTTCTTGGTAAATAAATGCCATGCAAAAGAAGGTGGAGGATGTTAGTCATTAAAAGAAACCTAAAAGATATGGCAACCAAATGAAATATTTGACCTAGTTTGGATCTGACTTTGAATAAATAAGCTGAAAACGGTATTTTTTGAGACAGGGAAAATTAAACATAGGTTCCACAGTAAATGATATTAAGAAATTATTGTTACATTTATTAGTTATAATAATAGCACTGTATGTGTACATTAAAAAAAACAAACTTCACCTGCTAGAGACAACTGAAGTATTTATACAAGGTAATTTGTTTGAGATTTAAGTTAAAACACTCCAAGAAAAAAAAAGTTGAATCAATCAGTGGAGGAAACAATAACAGAAAAATGTTGGTAATTGTGTTTCAGTGATGGATACACAAGAATTCATTATATGATTCTCTCTATATTTATGTGGGTTTGAAAGTTTCCACAATAAATGTTAAATATTAAAAATTCATTATCATATGGATTTAACACTTGTGGCATGCCCTCAAACCTAGTTATATGTTAATCGTATTTGTTATTTTACTTGTGCAATTTAATTGTTATAATAAATGATGAGATTAGAAAGTAAAAAAGATAATTATTTCTACAGAACTACAATGAATGCTTTGTGTATATATTTGATACAAGCAACTCACTAAAAAGATGCTTTTGAATTAGGTCTGAGATAATTGTAAAGTTCAAGGAATTTAAAAGTTTGTAAAATTTATATGAATTCTATTGTTAAATTGTTTCACAAGTGTTTTAGCGCTCACTCCACTTTAATGTACCGAAAACTGGAAATCCCTGATGACGCACTGGGGTGTGGTTCATGTCAGAAAGGTAACATGAAACTCCCATCAGCATGCTTACATACAAATAAAAGGTCTCGGATCTTCAGCAGAAGACTCCTGAATAAATGGACATTTATATAATTTTAAATGATGCAAATTGTTTAAATATTTTCTTTTCCAACTTTCCCCCTTGCTTTAACTGTTTAAAGAAATACTAATTCCCATCAGGGAAGAAAGAGTGACTTTATTGAGTTCCAAGTTTGCTTTTTTTTAATGAAAGTTTTTAGAACCCTTGTTAATAGCATCCAAAGGTTATTTCTGTTTTAAAATCCTGTTCGAAATATTGTTTCAACTATTTTACTTAATTAATTCATAATATAAAATTAAAGCCATATAAATGGAAAAAATGATAGGATGTTTTACAGTTTTAATAATGAAGATCATGTGATAGTATAACTTCAATAAATATAATCTAGAAGCTAGAGGCTTTTCCAAAGTGTATAAAGCTGTGTTTTGCATTTGATCAAAGACAAATACATAAAATAAAAGATACTGATACCAACTAGACTGAGTAAATACTATAGCAGCGACAAGTTAGTTATTTATATTCTGCCCACTTAACAAAAGAAATGGCAATAGCTAAAAATGAAAGTAAATGTTCATTTTAGCTAATTATAAGAAAATGAGATGCCTTTGAACTTTGCTTTAAAAGGAAAAACAATGCCTAAAATAAGCTTCTTTCCCAAAGCAAAGTTATGTAAAATACTAAAAATTACCATTTTATAAAGTGCCAAAATTTAAATATCTTTTCCTGTTAAAAATTATTAGTCTGAATATCATGAGGACTAGCATAATACTGAGTTTTACTCACACACTTTGGGGACAATAGCGTAATCACGAAAAGCATGTTCCAGTAAATTAAAGTAGAAAAAAAAATTGATCTCGATAAAATATATTTTGTTATAGATTTGATTTAATTATAGTCCCCCTCTCAAAGCTGTTGGAAAACGTAACAAAGCAGCAAATCAGCATAAAATGAATATATAATTAGTGCCTAAAGCTACACGCCAGAATTCCTCATCATCATAAATTTAAAAATGACATTGGTTGTTTATTTAAAAATAGTAAAAATGTTGAAGCACTTTATGTCTTGGAAAACAAAATAGAAAAGTTTATATTATAGTTTCTCTAAATCAAACTTTCAAAGCTATACAAAGTAAATATTTAGATTTAATAATAAAATCTTGGATTGCTAGTAAGCATTTAGAAATCAGATAGCGCCTTTTCAAAAACACAGTGAGCATATTTGCTGTTTGGCAGCCACCCGAAACACAATCATCAATGAGTGTTCGATCATTTGGAGGTTCTACTTTCACTCTAGAAGCAGCTTATTTATTAAAAAGACATCGTTGACTTAGTTGTCAACTTCATGCCTGGCTAAGGGAAAGATGTGAGGAAACAGATATACATGTGGCAGCAGCATAAGTTAAAAACACCATTCTGAAGTGTTGTCTAGCTCTAGCATTATTCATTTCTTAATTTATTTCTAGACCACCATACGTGACCTAGGGATATGCTGTATTCTATTGATATAGGGCAAATGAAACTAAGAAAACTTATAATGAATATGTCCCGTGACCCAGAAATTCTATTTCTGCAAACACAAATGGAATATGTTAAATCAATTATGGTATTTAGATGCAGGCATGCAATAAGACAATATATATTTTTCTTGACATGTTAAAGATTTCAAGAAATACTGTTGAATTTTAAAAGAAAGTCACAAAGCAACATGAATAATGTGATGCTTTCTACATAATTAGTTTATATTTCTTACATATTCTTAAATTGGTTTGGATTCAATATCTGTCTCTGTCAAAACAATAAGTTAATTGCCAAATGATTTGTAGGAATAAAGAGAGAACTTCTGAGGCTTTGTGGCCATGAGGTTTTTATCATGGAAGTTCACTAACAGATATTAAATATCAGAGAATATAAAGGTGGAATGCATCCTTGGTACTGCAGGAGTGATTTGGTTTAGATACACTGGGTAATAAAAGAACTATAAAAAATCATAATAATATACCAGTAAATGGGAAGTATCGTGGCACAGGACCTGGAATCAGACACCTTGATTCAAGTCTGGTTTCTGTCTTGTCATGTATAACCATGGACCAGGTTATTTAACCTCTGTGGGCTATCACTTTAATAATAAAATATTTATAATGAATTCATAGGGCTGTTGTAAATATTAAATATTATATGTATAGTGCTTCATATTCTTAAGTGTTCAATTATTTTGTTAGCCATTATATATACTTCTAAATCATAAAATATGTATTTATAAAATATTTAAAGATTTCTCCTTAATGTCACAAGACATTTGTCAAGCCAAAACCATACTAAGAATCTTAAATTGCTCATCTTTGACACTAAGCAAGTAACTTGTCTTTATATAACCCAAAATTCTGAAATTTCATTTTCTTTCTAATATTTTATAATGAAAATTTAGAAAGATATAGAAAAATTGAAAGGTTTTACAGTAAAACCTTTATACCTACCATCTGGACTCTACTATTAACACTTTACTATACTTGTTCTATCATATTCATATTCATCTTCTATCATATTCATCTATCCATTCTGTCATATAGATTTTTTAAATTAAACTTTTAATTTTGAGATAATTGTAGATTCAAATGCAGTTGGAAGAAATAACTTAGATCTCATGTGATAGCTTAGACCCATTACCCAATTTCTACCATCTTGCAAAACTATAGTAGAATATCACAACCAGGATATTGACATTGATGCAGTTTCAGTACAGAACACTTCCATCACTACAAGAATCTCTCTTACAGGCTCCAGCTAAGGAGCACTCTCTGCCGTCATTATGGTATGAATATAGACACCTAGTCTATGACCTTTTGAAATGTGTCACCAACTTAAGTACCTCTTAGATGGAACAATAATTTACATGTTTGGACATGGTTTTCTCAAAAATATAATTTCTAGACTTTTTCTGCCTACACACTTAACTCCTACAGTAAATTATAAAGTGTCTACCTAACTATTCTCACTTGGAAAGTAAACTATGAATAGATAGCTACAATAGATAGAAAAAGCAGCCAGAGCTTTAGAGATGTACTTCAGTAATCTAGATCTCTCTCCTAAATGTCCAGTAAGAAAATGGAGATTTAACAAAAAAGACAGGTAAGTGATCCCCATCCAAAAGCGTTTTGCAAATGTCTTCAAAGCCACCAGGCCATTCAAAGACATCAAATATGCAAATGAAAAACTTAGGCAAAAAGTGTTTGACATAATGAAAGATAAATATAATACATGTTTCAGAATAAAGAATCTAGTTTACCAAAAAATACCTAAGCTTCTTATACTAAACTATTAAAATTTCACATCAGAAATTAATTTGAAAATACTTTAAAATAACTAGAACACTTCAATATCTATATGTTAGTATTATGAAATTAATAAATTTAATGACATATCTTAAATGTGATAGAAGAAATTAACAGTATGATTTTCCTGTAAGAATTTATAGTCAGTTTCCCAGCATTCTAAAATGTAGTTTTTAAGCCTTTCAAAAACATATTTTTCACATCTTTCCCATTTAAGGGTCCCAAAGACTTATAAATTCTTAACTTCATCTCGCCAAGCTCTATATATTCTCTTTTTGGAGCCTTTCTGATGCATGGATTTGATCTATATACAATTCAGCTAAAAATTAAATGCACAATCTTCAAAAACTCTAAATCTTTTACAGTTGTGCAGCTGAAGATGAAAGAATTGTATACAAATGTTTAAAAGTATATAAACCTTCCCATGTAAGATGGAAAACAAAAGGCTCAGTACTTTTTCTTAAATCTGTCCTAAAGGATTTTGTTAAAATAGTATGCTCTTTCAGCAATCCCATTACAATAGATATTTTACTGGAAACAAAAAGCCTCCCTGTCAGACTAATAGCCAATAACAATTTTATTTCTCCTAAGAATAAGTACAATTAACTAGTACCTCCTTTAAATCTTTCAAAATGAATTACACATTTTAAAATTATTATTTCAGTTTATCCTTAAAAACACCCTGTGAGGTGGTTTTATCTTCATTTGAGAAAAGAGGGAACTGAGTTATAAAGAGATTAAGTCCTGAAGCCAACAATATATTATATGTCGCGCTGGTTAGCAATGAATTAGTAATGGAATGAGACCAGGTTACTTGACTCCTAGCTCTTGGACCACCTTAGACAATGAAAGAATAAAGTTAGCTAACATTAGTGAATACTCCATAGCTGGTAATTAGCAAAGTATTTCTTTCTTTAACTCTGCAAAATATCAATCTATTTTACCATCTCCAGTTTACGATCACAGAAACAGAAGTTGCGTCCAATAGTGGTCTGACTTGTTATATCTACTAAGTGGAAGATTGAAACTTAGGTCAGCATGATTACAAAGTTCGTGCTCTTTCTCTAAGAAGATAATGACAAAGCTAAGATATGTACTACTTCTCTACTAAATGCATACACAGGTGGTTTCTTATGTGAGAAAGAGAAAAGGGAATGCATCTGAAGCACTAGGTGAATTTGGGCCAGGTCAGTACTCTAATTCTTTATTCTGATATTCCTACACTTCTTCCTATCACTGAATTCCCAAACGCCTTGAGGAACTTCTACAAAAGTTGCCTCTCTAAGGTAAAACAAACCAGTAGAAGGGCAGATGTTAGCAAGAGGAACACTCAGTATATCCGATGATTGTTTAGCTGAATATGTCTGTGGATAGATTGAGAACAGCCAAAAACATTGTTTCCCAGTGTACAGAGACTTCTTCGCCGAAAAAGTGGGACTTTATTCAAATCAGTTGGAAAAATACTGCATTCTGGAACCCTCAGATCCTTGGGTCACAATACACATATAAGCACAGAAAAAGCTCTGAGCAGTATTGCAGAACAAAGGCTCATTTTACTTGGTTTGACCTTGTGTTTCCCAAGTGTAAGACCTATTAATATTCCCTGGAACAGCTTCTGATGTTTCAGACTTGACTCTTAAAATAATCTGAGTATGGACCACACTGTGCTTTTCCTGTATAATAATTACCACGTAGTAGAGCCTTTAGTGCATTTTCTCAAGGTACGTCAACCTGTGGTGCATTATTCTAAATGTGTAGACAAAGAATAGTCCCAGGGTAGATGAGACGAAATGGTATAATCTCTGGATCTTAGAGCTGGCAGGTGCCTTAAGGGTTTTATCTTCCCTTTCCATTTACAATGAAGAAGCTAGAGCCTAGACACCAGAGGGACTGAGATCTTGTTCCAAGATCACAGGACCTTGGAAAGTGGCTATGATGCCCTCTCATCACCAGACTTCGCCATGGTGCCTCAGCAGGGTGGCATGTCAGGGGTATCCCACCCTGCACAAGCTGGAATTCTCTGCTGGTCTGGTTGAGGGCCATCAGGTGGAAGGCCCAGGAGGAACAGCCACAAGCACTGCAGAATATTGTCCCTAGATCCCGTCATGCTCTGCTGCTTTCATTCTCCAGAGGGAAGCATCTGAAACATCATGGCCAGGCTGCAATTTTGAGCATGAAATGTTTGTAGTGGTAGTATCAGGCAGGTATCTAACATCCTAAAATGTTTATGCTTCCAGGCTAATATACCCACAGCTTCCCCCCAAATACTATATTGGCAGGCATTTATAACATCCAAAAGTATTTCTACATTTTATAAAGATAATTTGGGGAAAAAATAGGTGCTTTTCATTATACCTATATAGACAGTAATTTTAAAGTGGTTTTCTAGAAGACATATACACACACACACATACACATTCAGTAGGAAACCTGAAGTTTCCATATACGTATTAATATTATACTATAAGCACATATCTATGTATTATCTAAATATCCCTATTCCATATGTATACATACAGATATACCACAGCTAAAAAAATTACATTGCTTGGTATTAATGAATTCTGCTTCAAGTCATTTTTCAGTTAAATGGAAATGAAAGTTTTTCTTGGAGTTGATTCCGTAATTATATTATTTAAGAAAATAATCTGATTTGGGTTATACACAGTAAAGAAGTAGAGTGGGATTATGGCGGACATCCCTCTATTGTTCAGCCAATCTATTATTTTATATCCTTAGCTCTCAGCCAGCCATCTCTAATGAGTGTAGGGGACACCTAGTGCTTTTTGATACATTATTTCGCCAGCCAACAAGTGTCATATGCCAGCAAGTTCAGTAATCCGTTACCTAGTAGTACTTTATCTAGCCACTACTCTCTTAGTGTCTACTTACACTTCTGAATACTTTGCAGAAATCAATTTTCAGAAAGCAACAACCTCCAATCTCTACATTTAAATCTCTCAATTCCTGCATCTCTCTCGCACGCCTTTCTTGGTTTTAATTTTTTTCATTCCATCCCCTCACCCACACACAATCCTTCAACTCCCTTTTCAGTGTAAATCAAATTTCCCAGGCTCCTTTCACCCCACCGCCACACATATGCACTAAATCAGTCTGCACACCGCCAAAAGTAGAGGTAAGAAAAAGACCTTCTTAGCACCATTCCTTTGATTTTCTACATTCCTGGGGCCCTTCCCCACAGATCCAGTGCAAGCCAGAACCACACACCTACATCCACACATCTTCAGAACAACATGGTTTGGGGTTTTAAATTAAAATATTAATATTTCCCCCCATTTTCTATTATTCTCTTACTCATGTCTTTGCAAGTAATTATCTATATTTAATTTAGTATCACTGAGATGATTTGAACCTTTGGAAAGAAAAAAAGAAGAAGAGAGAGACAGAAAGAGAGACAGAAAATGAATGCAAAGACCATTCCTAGAACCAGCTCTTCCTGCTGTCCTGGCTAGAACCCACCCATGGGCTGCCTGCTCTCTGGCCCTCTCACCTGCTGGCACAGATCTTTCAAAAGATTTGACCAGGAAAATACTTTTTCCCCCTAGTTGAGTTATTTTTGTAATTTTGATATTTAAAGGCATTAATAGTCAGGTCTGTAAAATTATTCTTCGTTAGAGCTCATTTTTGTTATGTCACCATTAACCCTAAACTGGCTATGACAAAAATGTGCTAGTACCAATTTTTACTTGCCACAATTTTGTTAGCCTTCAAGCAGAGCATATAAATTTATATCCAGGTCCAGGAATCCTGAGTATTTTCACTGATATATTTAATTAAATTCATGACTTTTGTTATTGCAGGTGTGGGCTTCCTTTAGTGATCTAAGCTCTCTAGATTTCATTTTTCCTACGTAACACAAAGTAGGAAATGCTACTTATGCATAAAACACTTTGAGCTCCCCAGATGAAAGCCCGCATATGTAAGTGTGATGCGTATTTATTGCCTCTTCTCTGATGAGAAGTGGCAGCCTTCTGCTTGAAATGGGATTAGAAATTCTGACTGTAACAAGAGAAGAGAGAAACACAAATGAGTAACAAGCAGTCAGAATAAATAAAATTGAAAAGATGGAGAGCACTTCTTTTACAAAAGGAACATCAGTTGTGAAATTTGTGGTTTAATTTGGTATGCTTTCCACTTTTAAAAAATTGGGCTCGACTGCATGTATAATGAGCTACAAGCAGAAGGTACATTCAGTAGTACATGAATAAAAAATGACCTTTTCATTTGCTCTTCCGTAGCTTGGCATTCCAATATTATTAAAATATAATGTATTAAAGATTAAGTAAGCATATTAGCATACAGACATCATGCTTCTGTGGCCATGAATATGAGGGCTATCCAACATGAATCTAGAAATCCATCTATATAAAATTCATATTTTTAATAGTATAAATATCAATTTAAAAAAGCACAAACTTTTGCAACAACAATTATTCTATCAGGGATGGAAAACAAAGCAATAAGGAGAGATTCCCCAAAGGGAGCCACAAATAATAATCACAAACTATTCAGTAGCTGGGAGTGAACTATTCCATATTACAGAAAACATTACACAGATAAACTTCCTAGCCTCATGAAACTTAACATTCTCAATCTAGGAATTAAAATACTAAGGCAATTTTCATACCAATTTCTTTTTGGAGAATAAACCATTTATTAAATATTTTTTTCTTATATTTACTCCTTTCTATGGGTTATTTTCTTTTCTTTTTCTTTTTGTCATATAATATATAAATGCATGTGTGTTAAAAGAATGCACAATGAAGTAAGTGTAAAAACATAAGCAAAGTTATCAAATTTCCAAAGGACAGGGCTTTCCTTTCACCTCATTACGATGTAAGCAATACAGATTCGTTAAATAAAATTTGGAGTTTAGAAAAGTGAAAACAGAAAAGAAAAACCTATGAATCTAATGTAGTCACTGGTTACTTCTTATATATTTCCTTTTGCTGTTTTCCTGTACATATTTTATTTTGTGTTTTTTCTTTCTTATATCTCATACACTATTATACTAGAGACACAATGTTATATCATGCTCTTTTCAGTTAATATGTCAAGAAACATTTTATACTAAAGCATGTATTTTCCTAAGTTCATTTTTTTTCCCCTTCAAAACACTGCTTTAATCTCTCACGATGGAAAGCTGTACACTCCTAAATGCACAAAGAGGAGGCTCAGAATTTTGTCATTTGTCCTGCAGACTGTTCCCAATGGTTTGAGAAATGACGGTGGCAGTCTTTCTTATTGGGAGTGCTCCAAGATACCATAGCGCTTTGGTATCTAAACTTGAAGAGAGGCCAGAATTTTTCCTTGTCAACTATCCAAGAAGTTAGTCTCCTATCAGTTGCAGTAAAGTCCGAGGGGGGGTCAAGTACGGTATATGGCAGCAACTATCCAGTAACCTTCCCTTAACTTGGCTTTCAAAACCCTCAACTGTCCATCTCTTTCTGCTGCTCTACCCCACCCTCAGGGCCCTCAGCCCATTACCCTGAACAGGTAAGGAAACAAGAAGCTCGATTTTTGAACTACTCTTCTTGATTTGTCACATTCATGAAGGAAGGATCTATGTGTGTAACCTATATTATAAGTGTGCATTGGAGAGAAATTCCTTCATATATGCATTCATTAAAAAGAATAAAAATCTTCTTTATGTTTAAAAAATTAGCTAAGATGGACATCATACAAAAGGTATACTAAACCGAAAACTTTGGGGAAAAAAGCAAATCTTTACTTTTAAAATGATGTAAATACAAAACAGACATTTATAATAGATGTCTTTCTTATTTTCTCTGTTATTCTCTTAGATGAAAAACAATAGTGATTTTTTTTCAAAACAATTTGCTATGCATAAAATTTATCACCTACTGATGCATTATTTCTCAATTTCTTTTTCATATTATCTCTTGGAAATAAATGGCAATAACAAAGACACATTAAAATGACACTAAGAACAGCTTTTTATCGTTTTAATTATTTTTTCCTTTTTGGTAATAAAAATGATGTGGTATGCTTGCATGGGTTATATTAATATATTCAGAAGCAATAATACTGTTTAAATATTCATAATTGTGAAGACAATTTTCACTTGATATTTGAAAAAATGAAATAGCGTCTGGCCCCTTAATATTATAGCCTTGTTTATGAATATATATTGTAGGCACACCTACATTTATGTTAGTCAATCACTTACTATGCTTTTTATTCCATGTTGAGTTATTTTGCATAAAGATAATTTTCTTTTATGAGTCTATCAAGTTTCACTTTCTGAGAAATAATTTCACAATTTGCAATGTAGCTAATGAGTGCTCATTTTTCTACCTCTCTTGGGATCTGGGCTCATTTTAGTCTATGAAATAAGAACGGAAGAACTGAAACTGAAATCCAAGATAGAGGAGACCATAGATGGGCAGTGAACAACATGTGTACCCAGCCTTGCGACAGTCACGGGGCGGAAGTGCCATCCGAGGATGCCAGAGAGCAAGGGCGGCATTCCATCCCAGTCTCTACAGTCAGGACCCAGTCCTCACCTTTGCACTCCAGAAATGATTTTATTCTTACAGAGAAACTGAGAAGCCTCTCTGGGATAAACTCATAAAAACCAAACTCCTACATAACAGTAATTTATTAATTTAAAATTAGACATTACTATAATATAAACTGGATTGCTGCTGGCCTTGTCAGATTAGTGTATTCTCACCTACTCAAGAATTTATAGTACAGAGTTGGTCTGATGGCTGAGTTAGAACTAAAGGGCTTGGTGATTTGAGGCTAAATGGTAGGAAAGACTTCCTGAAGCTTCCTTCTGTCAGAGGTTCTCACCTGGATCACTGCTTTTTCATTTTAAGTTTTAAACTTAATTTTAATTTTTGATATTTTATTTATTTTTAGATAGTAATTACATATAAAAGCTATAAGAGTAAGATAGTGAAAATGAAGTCTACCTCTCTCCCTGTTTTATCACTGGAAGCTCAGTTCCTATCCCTGCAGGCTAGCCTATTAGCAATTTCTTAAATAGCCTTCCAGAAGTAACCTATGAATTTACAAACATACGCCCTCTCTGTGTGTGTACATATATGTGTATGATACATACATGTATGTATACATATAATTTGGTTCCCTATAAATAACAGCATAGCATACATGCTGTTTCTGCATTCTATTAACATTTTTTCACTTTCCATATATACAACTTTTTAGTTTTAACATGTACATAGACATATAAATAACACATACAGAAAATATCCTTAAATATTATTTTATACATGTAGGAGTTTATCTGTTAGATAAATACCTACAATGGAAGTTCTGTGCAAAGGGTATGTACTTTTTATTTGGAAAGATACCACCAAATTGTTCCTTATATTTTATCAATGGTAAAAATTTGGAATTCAAAAATACAACATAGCAATTAATTTCTTGTATGTTATGACAACTGAATGATTTTCTATGAATTGTTACAGAACGGGAAGGCAATTCAAAATTAATAAGTTCTGTACCTGGTTACTGTCTTATTCTCAAGGCTAATAATTCAAGGTACATGATTGATTATAGGTCCCTAAAAACTACGGCCATCAATCACATGGAGTATGCTGCCTGATAGATGGGTAAACAGGGAAAAAAGTTAGATCCAACATGAAAATGGGTTTTAAACTTAGGTTTTAGAAGGGTCCCCTTTTCTAGTAACCTTGGAGTTTCAGGACAAAATCCCTGACTGTCTACCTCTCAAGCAAGAGGTGATGAGAAAAACAGAAAAAGAAAAAGTGAGAAGAGTGAAATAAAACAACCATGACCGTCGGAATTAGAAATCCTCAAATTTCCAATAGAGTCTCAGATGGGAAAGGGATGGTTGTTAAAGGAACACTAATGGTACCTGGGGAAGGAAATGGCTTCGTAAGGAAACAGAGGGTTGTTGAAGGTTAGATTTTTGGTAGAGATGCTCATGGACTCTCTTCCCAGTGAGGACTTCTCCAAAAGCTAATAAGTGGAAAGTATGAAAAGAAAGTAGGCAGATGTACGTTTTGAAACTTAAGACGCCTAACCTAAAATGTCTTTACTGGGGACAAAAGAGACATCACGTTGTTGATTATAAGGAAGGTTATGAAAACTAAGAGAGCATTCAGCATCTGCTAACTAGTACTGTTATTAACCAAGGCACTATGTTGGGTTAAAGAAAAAAACATTTAAAATGTCCAATATAATAACCATGAACACTAATTTATATAAGATATAAGCTACACAGATTACCATTGAAATCTTTTTTGACTTAAAAAGTTTGGGATATGTCCTTGTTATGGACTAATACATGTATATGACTTGTATTATAGTGAAAGACTTAAAAGAATTATAATTATTATAATCTTTAATACTAAAGTGACTTGAAACAACTTATATAATTCTTGAGAACTATAATACCGTCTCTTTTATTTTCTATAGTTGATTTTTTTAAATAAAGCAGGATATATAAAATAGACTTCAGGTATATAATTTGTATCTAAAACTTAAGGATAGTGCTGTAATATTAAAATGTTCTTTACATTATGTATCATTTTAGAAGGCAAGTAATTACCATTTTCCTCTATTTTATTTATTTTATCATTTATATCAACTTGCATATTCTCACAAGTTTTGTTTTTATCACTTGTTTTTATAATTACAATGTTCATCTAAAATGGGATATAAGAATTTCTCACTTATATTCTCAATTCTTCAAAACACAACAGATATGTCTTCAGAGTATGAATTTCAGAAGAGTATATAAAAAATGCATGAGAAAATTATATCTGAAATTAAATAAAGCATCTGGGTCTTGAAAATGAGCACTGAGCATTTAGCTATAAAAGCTAAATAATAGTGTAAAGCAAAAATATATTCTATAAATAAAATTATTCTCCAAAAAATGAATTATTAATTTTCTTCTTATAATTATCATAAAGATCACAGTATTATATAAACCTCAATTTACATTATATATTTTTAAAATGCACTAAAAGACATACTCTAGAATGGATTTCGTTTGTTGAATGAATATTCTGAAAGAAACATGATGGATGTCATTAACAATTTATACAATAAAGAAGAAAACCTGTTATAACAATATGGGGTTTTTCTTAATGCACTAAAAATATATGGAATTATCTGAGTCATGTAACAAAGACTTAATATCTACTTCATATAATTTTATTGTTATATGTGTACTTCTTTTATTTTCCTTCTGGGAACATACATCATTTTATTCCTATTAATAAGCACAGAACCTCATAAATTGGAGAAGTTCAATAAACATTGAATGACTAAACAACATGCAAAACCCTCCTAAATAAGTGGTAAAATAAGAAAAATTACTAGAATAAGTAACTAGAAAATAAAAACTTAAAAGAATAACCATATTCACTAGAATGTCAGTTTCTATAATCTACAAGCTTGAAGGACTCTAGACTGCATAAACCAACCCCTTCTAAGGTCTAGCATTTATTCACGTGGTCATATGTAATTTTTTCATGAAATATGTTAAGTACAATAAAGATGACTAAACATTTAGAACCCAATTTTGTGTTCAATTTCTTAAGGGGTAGACAGCAAGTTATAAAAGTGACAAGCCCCACAAACTTGGATCTTCTCATCTATATTTCCCTATTATACTGAGTGTAACTTAACAGCAGAGTTGGAAACTATCCCAACATTTGGGCAGGTAACAAAGATTTAGTTTACATTCATAAATATTTGTCACTTCCTGTTAAAAAATAAAAATATGATCAGTTCTAAATTATGAGCTAAGCACATTATTTCAAGTACAGTTTATCATCTACCAAAGCACATGGAGAGATCTCAATCACCTATCAGTACATATTCTCACACTGCAGTTTTCTGGTAATCACGCTTGGACATATATTGACAGTTAACAGCTACTTTACTACTTATTTTTTTTCCCCTTCATGTGTTGACATTTCACATTTACTCATATTTTCATAAGACGTATAAGTATTTGGGAAAAAACAGATACTCTGATATCACTTTTTAGATTCTTTATTGTTTTTTTAAATACTTTTTATTCAACATGTGAAAATATCACAAAGTTGTTGATTTTTGCCTGTGGATCTAACATGTGTCATAAAAAATATGCATAAATAAAATATGCATATAACATTCGATTTTCAGTTAACTATTTTGACATACTCATTTGACTAAATATCAAAAGTTAACTATCACAAAAGCACCATGAAATACTTAGTGTCAAAGATGTTTTTGTTAAAGCTAGTCAAAAAAAAAAGTTCTCTTTAAACCAATACAATATAAATATTCTCAAATTGCTAACAGACTTGTCCTGACAAGTGTTAGCCCAAAATGAATGTTTATAGCCTATGCTGAGCAATGGATGCCTGGAAAATAGCATTTACAATGCAAACACTGACACCGTTTAAAACAAAAACCAAGAAAAAAACATTAAACTTGTATAGCAGTGCTGGCTAATGGGGTTCTTAGAATACTCTTGGCCGTGGAATGATGCAAGCAAACATTTAAAGAATATCTGATTCTGCTGAAATCAACATCATAAGATAATTCTGTTAAAACAAGTGCCTGAAGTTGTGATTATGATATTACTCACACACACACACACACACACACACACACAAACACCCCAACAGTATACAGTAAGAAATATTTTGATCCTTTTCATACAGCGTTTTATTATTTGGGGAGTAGAGTTAAGAGAAATAAGAAAAACTGCACAGAAGACATGTCCTAAAATTTACAACTGAATCATGTTTACTTAAACTATAACATCAATTGTTTTCCCCTTTTGGGTTACGCTATATCTACATTAAATAATTTACATTGTATTTTAAAAGGTGGATATAAATGATTTAGGAGACCAGGACTTAATTAAACAATTTGGCTTATAGCTAGGCTACTCTAGACTGCATATTTTATTTTAAAAACAGGAACACTAAAGTTATTCCTTTTTAAGTCAAAGAAGATATGTAATATGAGTGTTATCTAGGAACAAAGAAATAACAAGGGAAATTCATTTTTTAAAAGATAATTTTATCTCTGTTAATGTGTTTTTGTGTATATGCATCATGCCAACTGTACACAGAAAATAAGAACTTGCAGGAAAAAGTCACAAAGGAAATTATCCTCATTAAAAAGCAGGATTCTGTAACCTGCAAGTCAGAAAAATCACAGAGGTAAACTTCCTGCTGATCCAGGGAGGAAAGGAAGGCTTTTCCTTCCCCCTAGACTGGTTACAGTTGGTAAAGAAAAGTGTCTTACTTTTCTTGGTTTCAAAGGATGTCATGCCCCACACAGCTGGAGGAAGAAATGAGAGCTGACAACTCCTTACATATATCTTTCTAATTTCAAAACCTTCCTTGTGCAGATGCCTAAAACCAAGTTCTATAGTGCTGATAATAGATTTTTTTAACTTTATATTCCAGACTACTAGCTATAATTATTTTGAAGCTAGACAGCACTCCAGTGGTCAAATAAAACTAATCTATAGAAACAGTTTTACAAAGAAAATTATCCATCTAAGTTAGTTGGTTGATTGTTCCTCTATTGCTATCCTATGATAGTTCTTTGGACACATGGTAAATATTTCAAATTAAACTATTATTCATTAAAACAGAAGAATAAGTAGAGGTATTTCTTCACGCAACAGATTTGTAAACAAACCTGTCAATGTTAGAAATCTCATCATAAATTAAAATGTTCATTAAGTCATTCCATGATAGTCAATAAGGTCCTAAAAAGCCAACTCCTGAAAACACATAATCTCAAGGTTCTGATCAGATCAATGATGGTTTCTTCAGGATTGCATTTATCTACAGGAAGTGTGGTAGATTTTAAAAATTACTGTTAGGCTCAGGGACATTAACTCTTAAAGATACTTTTAACAGTTCTTTTCTATTACTAAAAATCTTATCTTTCATGCTGGCAAATGCAAAGAGCTTTTCATATCATGAATAAAGAAAACTGCTATAAACTGAAAACTGAAAAATTACACTGTTTTGAAGTTACCAACAGTGTTTACTTAATAGGGGCACACCTTATCACCACAAATGCTCTGAACCCATTTCACAATATGCATCTGCTTTTCTTACTGTCATTTCTGTTGCATAAATCAAAACAGCACTCATTCGGGTAAACTCATTAGGGTAAACCAAACCTCGATTGCAAAGATCTCAGCACTTTTGAAAACATAGATATAAAGATATCCAATTTAATGTCACTTAATTAAAAATATATAGTTTGCTTTGGACAGTTTTTACTAACCATGGTCCTTATTATCTGAACTAGTGAGATTAAGATAATTTAGGGCTG
>CAUYSK010045311.1:0-43281 GCA_963575035.1 Avahi laniger | reverse complement strand
ATTTCTTTCTATTTTTGGTAGAGATGAGGTCTCGCTCTTGCTCAGGCTGGTCTCGAACTCCCGAGCTCAGAACGATCCGCCCACCTCGGCCTCCCAGAGAGCTAGGATTACAGGCGTGAGCCACCGCGCCCGGCCTCCATGAGACATTTCTTTAAAAAGCAAAATGTAGTGATGCGATATCCCACAGGAATAACAATGTGTGAGAGATTATTATGTAAATATAGATTAAGTATCTATGTTATTTTTATTCTGTTCATCAATAGAAAAGATCTATTTCTTCATGATTCAGTCTTGGCAGGTTGTATGTTTTTAGAAATATATCCATTTCTTCTAAATTATCCAATTTGTTAGCATATAATTGTTCATAGTAGTCTCTTTGTATTTCTGTGGTATAGTTGTAACATCTTCTTTTTCATTTATAATTTTATTTGAGTCCTTTCTCTCTTTTTTTGTTAGTCTGGCTAAAGGTTCATCAAGTTTTAAAAGCCTGTCTAAGAAGTAACTTTGAGTTACATTATTTTTTTTATTTTTTTTTCTAGTTTCTATGTCATTTATTTCTGCTCTGGTCTGTGTTATTTCCTTCCTTCTACTAACTTTGGGCTTAGTTTGTTCTTCTTCTGCTAATTCCATGAAGTGTAACTTTAGGTTGTTTGACATCTTTCTATTTACTTAACGTACACATTTATTACTATAAATTTTCCTGTTAGAACTCCTTTTAATGCATCCCACGAGTTTTAGTATATTATGTTTCCATGTTTGTTTATCTCAAGATTTTGATTTCTTCTTTGACCCATTGGTTGTTCAGAATTCTGTTGTTTAATTTCTGCCTATTTGTGAATTTTCCAATATTCTACCTGTTATTGATTTCTAGCTTCATACTATTGTGGTTGGAAAAGATACTTAAGATGATTTTATTATTCTTGAATTTGTAAATACTTGTTTTGTGGCCTAACGTATGATCTCCCCTGGAGAATGTTTTATGTGCCCTTGAAACAAATGTGTTGGATAGAATGTTCTGTATATGTCTGTTAGGTCTATTTAGTCTATAATATGATATTGTTCAAATCTGTTGTTTTCTTACTAATTTTCTGTCCGAATGACCTATCCACTGGTGAAAGAAGAGTATTAAACTTCCCTACTATTATTCATTGATGTTTATTTTTCCCTTCATATCTATTAATATTTGCTTTATATATTTTGGTGTTCTGATGTTGGGTGCATAAGTATTTCTAATTTTTATATCTTTTTTTTTATTTCAGCATATTATGGAGGTACAAATGTACTCCCATAATATATACATATATTGCAATATACATATATTGCCTTTGCTCCACATGTGTCAGAGCTTCAAACATGTCCATCCCCCAGACAGTGTGCACCACACCTAATAGGAACACTCATACATTGCTGGTGGGACTGTAAACTGGTACAATCTCTGGGAAAACAATATGGAGATACCACAAGGAGATACAAGTAGAACTACCATTTGATCCAGCAATCCCATTACTGGGCATCTACCCAAAGGAAAAAAAGACATTCTATAAAAAAGACATCTGCACTTGAAAGTTTATAGCAGCACAATTCACAATTGCAAAGATGTGAAAATTTTTATATCTTATTGATAAATTGACACCTTTTTCATTATATAATGACCTTCTTGGTCTCTTGTGACAGTTTTTGGGTTAAAGTGTGTTTTTTACAATAAAAGTATAGCCACCCCTGCTCTCTTTTCCATTTACATGGAATTTTTTTCCCCTTTATTTTCAGCCCCTCTGTGTCCTTAAAGCTAAAATGAGTCTCTTGTAAGCAGCATAAGTCTTTGTCGTTTTACTCATTCAACCATTCTATGTCTCTTTGTTGGAGTATCCAATCCATTTACATTTAATGTAACTATTAATAAGTAAATACTTACTATTGCTACTTTTCAGATTGTTTTCTGATTGTTTTGTATTATTTTTTGTTGCTTTATTCCACTCTTCCTGTCTTCCTTTGTGATTTCATGACTTTTTGTGGTTGTACGCTTTAATTCCTTCCTCTTAATCTTTTGTGTGTCTACTATAAGTTTTTCCTTTGTGGTTCTGTTGAGGCTTACATAAAATATCTTATAGTTATAATATCATAATTTAAGCTGATTACAACTTGATACAGAAAAACACTTTACTTTTACTTCTCCCCCTTACATTTTAGGTAATTGATGTTACAACTTATATATTTTTTATTTATATTGTGTATCTATTAAATTTACTGTAGTTTTAGTTATTTTATATATTTTTCTTTTAATTTTTATGCTAGTGTTGAATGTGATTTGCCTACCATCATTAAAATATTTGGGAATTCTGAATTTGAGCACATATTTACCTTTATCAAAGAGTTTTGTACATTCACGTGTTTTTAAGTTGGTTATTAGTGTCCTTTCCTTTCAACCTGAAGAACTCTTTTTAACATTTCTTGTAATGGTGGTCTTGTGGTGACGAACTCTCTTAGCTTTTGTTTGTTTGGAAAACTCTCTATCTCTCCTTCATTTATGAAGGGCAGTTTTGCTTGGTATAGTATTCTTGCAGTTTTTTCTTTAAATATTTTGAATATATCACCTTACTCTGTCCTGGTTTGCAAGATTGTTACTGGAAAATCCACTTATAGTCTTAAGAAGTCTTCCTTGTATGTGATGAGTCTTTCCTCTTGCTGTATTCAGAACTCTCTTTTTGTCTGTAACATTTGACAATTTAATTATAATATGTCTTGGTGTAGACCTTTTCAGGTTCAAAATATTTAGGGAATCATTAGAATTCATGAATACCTATGCCCATTTCTCTCTCAAGATTTAAGAAGTTTCATCCATTATTTCTTTAAATAGGCTTTCTGTCCCTTTTTCTCTCTGTCTTCTCCTTCTGAGACTTCTATAATGTATATACTATTTCATGTGATGATATAACATAATACCCATAGGCTTTCTTCACTGTTTCTCATTCTTTTTTATTTTTACTTCTTTGACTGGTTAATTATAAATGAACTGTCTCTGAGTTCACAGATTCTTTCTTCTATTTGATCAAATCTACTGTTAAGCTCTCTATTGAATTTTTATTTCAGTCATTATATTCTTCAGCTCTAGGATTTTTTTTGAATGGTTTCTATTTCTTTGTGGAACTTCTAATTTTGTTCATATATTGTCTTCCTAATTTCATTTGGTTCTGTATCTATATTTTATTATAGTTCACTGAGTTTCTTTAAGAGGATTATTCTGAGTTCTTTGTCAGTGATTTCATAGATCTCTGTTTCTTAGAGTTGGATATTGGCTCTTCATTAGTTTATTTTGGTAGTTTCATGTGTCCTTGATTCTTCATGATCCTTATATCCTTGTGTTGATGTCTGCACATTAGAGGAAGTAGTCACCTCTTCCAACCTTTGTAGGTTTTCATTAGCTAAAAAAAATTAAGCAGTTAGCTCATCCTGGGGTTATGGACAGATCAGTTGGTAGCATCTGCAGGCAGAATCTTGCTACCAGAGCCTTTGGTCAGGCAGGGCCACTGCTCATGCTCTGAAGTTGGGTAGGTCTGCTGGCTGGCTTGCTGGTTGGGCTTTATGGTCAGTGAGGCCCCCAGCAGGGATGCAATGCCACCTCCAAGATCTACACACTGGTCACTATGAGCCCTGCATCCTTCTTTGTTCCTAGATAACTCCAAGTGATACAGCTTTGACAATTCCCTGTATTCACCATGAGGCAAGACAGAAATGGGCCTCCCAGGAAGCTCCCTCGGATCACTGGGGAAGCTGGATATCTGCCTCAGGCTCTCTTTTCATTACTGAATAAAGTGTAGGCCCAGGTGATCTCTTTTGGTGTGGAATTGTGCTGGCCTAGAGGAGAGGAGATGCAGTCAAAGTGAAACCACTCCTCTTACCCTTCTAATGCATCTTTTCTCATTGTTTATGCTCCAAGAGGTTCATCAGTCTCACTGCTAGGTTCTGGAATTTTCATAGACATTCAAGTCTGTGGATAGTTTCTAATCAGTGTTTCTGTGAGGAGGATTATGGATGGGGCCTTCCGATGACATCATCTTATTTTCCTTTTTGGGTCTCAAGCCTGCTGACTTTTAGACTTATGCTATCAGCTCTCCAGGTTCTCAGGCCTTCAGACTCATACTGGAACTACAACACCTGCTCCCCCGAGTCTCCAGTTTGCTTACTGTGGATCATAACAATATATCTTGGGGATGTTTCAAATCATTACATACAGATTTACCCTATTATTTGTAACAGCACCATAGCATTGTGTATTACAGATATGCCATTGTTTCTTCAACTAGTTGATGGAAACTAAGTTGTTTCTAGTTTTTCTGGTAATAAGTTAATAATGCCACAGTGAATATAGTTGTACCTATACTTCTGTCAATGGTATACATAGATATGTAGTCAAAGTGCCAGAGGAGGAGTTACTGGATCAAATGGTACATGCATTTAAAATTTTTAATTATCTTGCCAAACTTCTCTCCGAAAGGTAATCTATACTCCTATCAATGGTGTATAAGGTGCTTATTACCCCATACCTTTACCACCACTAATTTTTATCAATCTTAACTTTTTTCCAATATGATAGGTTAAAAATAATATCACATCATCAACAATTTGCTCTCTGTAAAAGCTGAATCAATTTACTTACACTCGGCCTAAATCATCCTATATCTCTAGAATTATCTTAGAGTTTCTTGGAAAAATTCTAATTTGAACTCATTTGAGATGAAGATCATGCCTTCTGGCAGGCACCACAAAGCTATGGCATTCTTCTGATCTACTATCTAGGCTTCAGTGGGCCTCTTACAAAGCTGTTTTTCAAGATACTCTTCAAGAAAATACTTCCTGCACATAAGAAAAACACTATCACTTTTAAGAAAAAAAGGTAACATGGTCTCAAAAGCAAATACCAGAAAAGGAAATCACATTATTAAATTAAATGCCTCATCCAAGAAGTAGTTGCCTTCTAGAATAAAGCAGACTAGCCTGAAAGATTAAAATAATCTTTGCAAATAGCAACTCACCACCTTTTCCAGTAGTCATGCTCATATCATTTACTGTAGCCTTATTAGGGAGATGTGGGTAAAGATACTTTGAGCAACCAAAATGTTCAAATTAACTTTCAAGGCTAGGTGTTCATCAATACCTACCTGATATGTTACCAAGTTCTAATGAAATAGAGCCAGACAAAAAGAGCCCAGTATCCTATATAGTTAGTAAGTTGTAAAAGAGCATGACCATGTCAACTGAACCATTTCTCTGATACTGAGAAAATGACATGGCAGCAAAAACATGGCTTTATTTTAAAGGTCACCATGAGCAAGCTTCTGATAAATCACGTCTGACAGTCCCACAACGAATCACTGATAACTAAACAGGCTTAACTTTCAAACAAATAAACAGAAAGATGGAAGAGGAGTCATTAAATGTAGTCCTCTCAGAGGCTAACACTGAAGGAGATGGTAGTAACTTGAGAAGAGATGCATGCTCTGCTGGTCTTTTTGCTTTAGGGCTGACAAAAGTGAAAGTGTTTAAGGTAAAGGAAAAAGTTATTATCTTCCCAGGGCCTATATTAGAAATTTTAACATATGCCTTACACTCATAGCCTATCAGTTACTTAATCTGTTCTTTCAAAATGTCTTCTGCACTTCCAACTCCATAGCCTATTCTGTCAGCCTAGTCTAAGTAAAATTTCTTCTCTATTCATGATAAATAGTTCTATTTGATATTCCCAAGTAATTTTAGACATTCTGCTGTGAAGAGTCAGATATACGCTGCATTGTGTTTTAAAGATAAGATATTGGAATGCTCATTCCATTTCCCTCACAGACATGTGGCTCTGCATTCCCCAGAAGGAGAGAAAGTCAAATGTCTCTGCAGTGACCCATGCATGCAAGAGATGACTTGGTTTCCTGTGTCACAGATTGAGGCACAGAGATTACCACACAGTGACTCTGTCTGACCAGGAAGCCACCCCTGTATATGGGGTCAGGCATTCCCCTTATTCCTAGGACTCCAACTATCAGAAAGTACATCACTAACTGAATTCACCAACAAAAGGCTTGGAAACAGTTTCTGAAGCATTGTGTCTTCTGTCTAGGCTTACCTCAATTAGTGCCTACATTTAGTTGAACAATAAGCAAGTATTTAGAGTACCTAGGAACAAAGCAGTATTCTAGGTACAGTAGAGACATACATACACTGTATAAGATATAGTTCCCATCATGAAACAGCTAATAGGAGGCAAATTTTATATGAGGCTGTTTTAGAAGATTTCATGGAATTGTGAGGATCTGGCATAAAAAAAGGAGTTGGATAGGTGGAGGGAAAGGCATTTAGATCAGTCCAAAATTTTATTGCTTTTGGTCTCAAGCCTTCATAAGACTTACAGAACAAAGTAGATATAATGTGCTCTTAAAAATAAACTATCAAGATCAAAACAGAAGTTAGAAGATTTTTTTATGTTTAAGTTTAGGAAACATTTTCCAGTAGTTTTCATAAAAGAAATTGTCAGACTAATAATGTAGTTGGATTAATAATAGTGTCTAAAATAGCTTTAGTTCTGATTTTTTTAATGATTGGCAGAAATAGAGTCTGGTGGTTATGAAACTGTCTGGGTCAAAACTAAGCCATTTACATCTTCTATGCTTACTCTGTAGTAGACACTAGTTGAAATGATTACCCAACTCTCACCAAATTTTCCAGCATGCTTACTTGATAACTATAAGCCATCTGCTCAAAGAAGTAATGGAATATTTTTTAGCTCAGAAGCAGGTGCACTGGACTACAGGAGCAGAATGAAATCTGCCATCTTTCATGACAATGGGTATAATTTGGGAGTGGGATGCTACAAAGGCTTGCTGATGCCCATACAAGGCAAGATTGACCAGAGAAATGAGTCTATACTCCTCCTGACCCAGACATACATCTGGGCTTCTCCCTGACTCCACTAAGCTCTCAGCTTAACTGTCACCTCCTTAGAGAGGCTATCTTTGGCTCCCTTTGTACAAAATCACACTCTCTATCACTTTCTATTATCTCATCCTGCTTTATAATTATTTGAATATATGCTTATTGTCTCGTTCCCCAATTAGAAAGGACTTTCCTTGAGGGCAAGGATGTTCCTTCGTTGTTTACATGTATATCTCCAGCTCCTAGAAAAATACCTGGCACATAGTAGGGGCTCGATAAATATTTGTTGAACAGATGGATGTCATAACATTTGAAAAAACTATGTAAATCCCAAATAAGTGATTAGACACCGTATTTTGAACCAATGATCTCATATAGATTACTGCTTGCTTTAAAAATGACTTATCATTTGGGATGGCATAAAGGCACCCCCCTCCTGCACAGTCTCACTCAAGTTCTACCTCATCCATGAAACCTTTCTTCTCAGGTTAACTTCATTACTTCACTGAACTGCAACTGTATGCAGCTGAATGTGTAACTGCTCTTGTTCTGCATATTTAGCATTTGTTTGTAAGTTCTTCAGAGTGAGGATGATATCCTATCTTTTTCATCCTGTATTTTCTATCATTCCCAGTGCACCACAAGACACGTAGTAGGCGCTCAAAATATTGTACCATTCATTGATTAATTCCAGGTGGGGAAATTGGCAAGCATAAGCAGTTGGAAGTGAGATTTTTTTTCTAAGAAAACCCAATAATCAACTGGTGTTAAAGAAATTACTCATAAATCCTAACAAATCATTTTAACTATAAAGGTAAATTTGATCCAGCAGTGTCCCTTGGGCACGCTTCACAGTTGCTAATGAATAACTTAGGGGCCTAGAAAAAATGAATCATGAAATCTAGCCTTTGGTGGGGGGGGTTGTCAAATGAACACATTAATTTTTCCATCTGCCTGTGCCCTGGGCTATGTAGGGTGGGGTGGAGTGGGCAGCCTGCAAAGATTGCTTTATGCTTTGCCCTTTCCAGATTTCTTCTTCTGAGAGGTGGATGTTGTATTCTTTCTGGAATATGAAGAAATTAAAATTCAAGGTGATTTTTGGTGGCAGCAAATTCTCCAGCCCTGTCCTTGCTTCAAGAACACACTGGTTTATTCCCAGCCCCCACCAATTTCAACAGCTTCTGGAAGATCCACACGCCAGCTGGCACTGCTTCATTCCAGAGTATTCTAAGGCAATCTAGGAAATGAGGTACTTCCTAAACTCCTCTTTATTTATTTATTTTTTTCTATTTTTTTAATTTCAGCATATTACGGGGATACAAATGTTTAGGTTACATATATTGCCTTTGCCCCACCCAAGTCAGAGCTTCAAGTGTGTCCATCGCCCAGGGGGTGCACACCACACCCATTAGGTGTGAATATTCCCATCCTGCCCGACACCCGATGAATGTTACTGCTATATGTGCACATAAGTGTTGATCAGTTAATACCAATTTGATGGTGAGAACATGTCGTGCTTGTTTTCTTTCTAAACTCTTCTGAGATAACTGTTGGCCCCCAGGGTACCTTGCATGGAACTCTCATATTCTAATCCAGAAAATATGCCTCTGTATCTCGGGACACATGGCTGCCTACTCAGGAATGGTTCCCTGCTGGTGGCACTGGTCAGCCATGTGGCTGTCAGTGCTTCAACTGTCATAAAGTAGAACAAGAACACAGGCCCATTGCCATAGTGTTTAGAATATTCGCTGCTTGCTCCTCATTTCATTTCAAAATGCACCCGAGTCAATTAGTCTCTTGCTCTTTTGCCTACAATATTCCCTGTTGAACTGAGTTGAGATATGGATTTCCCTTACCTTGGCTGTCTCTAATTGCAACATTACTTACAGCTGATGATCAAAGACAGAATCAGCATTCCTGCCAGGGTCCTATCCACCTTCAATGCCAGTAACTCCTAACATTTTTGGAGTTGTGAGTCTATTTGATTTTGTAACATCTCTGCACCCTTCATCTCCTCTTAGAAGATAACTTTTGGCGGACAATTTTAATGACAATGGAAGAAACAGTGGAAAGTAAGAAGAGTATTAGATGAGAAATCAGTGGACCCAGGGTCTAATTCTGGGGCTTATGTATGGTTCTTCAATTGAATCTTTGTAATATGGGCAAGTCACTTGCTTCATTTGGGGACTCAGTTTCATTTGTGAAATGAAGGTGTTGGACTAGATCAGTGTTCCTAAGCCTGGCTGCACCTCAGAACCATTAGGCAGAGGCAGCAGTAAGAATTAAAAATACTGATTCTGGGGCCTAATCCCAGACCTGCCGAATCAGAATGTATCATGGTAAGCATCTATATTTTAAAAAGCATCACTGGTAATTCTGATTTACAAACAGGGTTAAGACTAAATCAGGGCTTCTCAACCTTTAACGTGCATGCAAATCACCTAGGGTCGTTGTTAAAATGCCTTCCCTTTCCTCCATAGGCCTCTGTCGGGGCCTGAAATTCAGCTTTCCTAACAAGTTCCATGGTGGTGCCCATGCTGAACTTTGAGTAGCAAGGGGCTAGATCAGCAGTTCTCCACTGGGGGCAATTTTGGCCTTAGGTAGGGTTGACAGATAAAATACATTTGCTCAATCTGTCAATACTATCCCCAGGGGACATTTGGCAATGTCTGGAGATATTTTTGGTTGTCACAACTGGTGCCAGCGTTACCGGCAACTAGCGAACAAAGGCCAGGGATACTGCCAAACATTCTAGAACGCACAGGACAGACCGTCACAGCAAAGAATAATCTGGCCCCAAATGTCAATGTCACCAAGGTTGAGAAACCGTGTACTAGATGATCTAATTTAATCTCTTCAAACTTTTATACTGCTTTATATGATTCTGGTATATAATTATAATAAAGTCATATTTTTTAATCAGTGATCAGATGTCAGTAAATTAGAATTTTCTTCCCTAGCCAAAACTCTTTGACAAAACAGGAACTTCTCTAAAAAACCTTTCAAGATTTCACTCAATTTTATTTCTCTGAAAATAACAATTGAACACTGAGAATAAAAGAAATGTTGTGTGCCAGAGCCCAAAGGGCCTTCAGTAATCAATTCAGTCCAGCCCTTTCAGCCCACAGATAGAGAAATCAAGGCCTGCAAAGGGGAAGTGTCCAGTCCAAGCTGTGTTGTTCTAAGGAAATTCTCCACATAACTGTGGCTGTTAGGATAATTAATTGTTTATAAAATGTCAGTAGTACTACCTGCTTCTAATTAGCACATATTCTCAAAATAAACTCATTCTTCTCTCATTTGAAGATTACTCCACCTGGATTCTATTTCTACCCCCATATTGAGGGTAATTTTCCAAAAAGCTAAAGTTACCTTATTCACTGAATATACCCATTCCGGTAGGGCAGTCTTCAGAAGAATTCGCTTTGGCTTGTAGTAATGATATTTATTGAGAATTTAAAATGTCTCAGGCATTGTTATAAGTGCTTAAGTTCTTTACAAGGGCTAACTTATCCTCCCAACTGTATTTCACAGATGAGGAAACCCAGGAACAGAAAGGTTAAGTCACTGTCCAAGGTCACAGAACTAGTAAGTGGTGGAATCGGAACTTAAGCCCAACAGTTTTATTTTAGGGCCCAGTCGATTAACCACCAAACCAGACTGTCTCTCAGAATTTGCCTGCAGTCATACTAACAACTAGGAACTCTTTCAGGGAAGGGACTATACCATTTGTATTTGCATCCTCAGAGCCTAGCACAACAATTGGCACATAGTTGGAACTCATTATTTGTAGTTCACATAAGTGAATTAATGAATGTTGAGCTTTGGTGCTCTCAGCAAAGAAAACCACAGGCAGGAGAAATGGTTTCTTGCTTACGGCCCCTTTCACAAGTGCTAGCAACAGTTTCCCTAAGCCATGACTGCCCACTCTGTAGTGTGAATAATTACAACATTTTTTTTCTGAGGCAAATGGTGTTTGTGTTTGAGAAGTACAGTGATGAAGGACAGCCAGGTCTGGAAGGAGCTGTTCTTCTGGCCTATATAAAGGGTCGGCAGGTAGGAATGCTCCAAAACAAGGCCTTGGGTTCAGTCTGGGTTCTGCACCTGGAGGAATGCTGCTTCCACCTCCCACTGCCTTTGATTCCATTTCTGGGCTGGCAGCTCTCAAATTCAGACTTGAAGAGATGAGCCTATAAACATGGCTAGGGAGATCCCCCTCTTCAAGGAGGGCGTGTGAGAAGTCAGTCAGGACTCAGCTCAGATGTTCCTCCCTCCCTTTGTACAGGCAGACTGATCTTACAGAAAGAGCATGGACTTGGAAATCCAACAGACCTGGAATCTCATTCTGGTTCCGCTACTTACTACTGGAGTAACTCGACTTCTATGGGACTCAGTTTCCCCATACTGCATGGAATTTTGGGGGAAGACTCAAAGTTAATTTTCCTATTACATGGAAGGCCTTCAAGAAATATTAGTTTTCTCTTGTCCAACAGATTTAGGTCTCCCCTTTTCCCTGAGCCTTGTGAAAAGAGGATGATTCCCCAGGTTGGAGGCCATCTATAGCTTGTCAGCTCATAGCAGTCTATCACTCTGGTCCTGTTACTCTTCCCTCACAGCAGCAGAATTGCAAAGTGATATCTATACGTTGACTCTGTGATGTTGAAAACAGGAAAATCCTCAATATTCAAAGAACCCCAAGGATAGCAATGGCCAAGCAACTGTTGAAGTGGGGCATCATGTTGAGTTGGTATAAAAAGAAATTATGTGTGTCAAAAGGATTGACCTAAATGCCTAGGTGAGCCTAAATGCCCTTAGCAGAATTTTCTGCAGGCATGTTGGTATTCTGTACAAAGGGATTTGCTGCCTCAAGGTGACAACATAGCAAGGCAACTGAGAAATAGTTGAAGAGCAAAGAGGAAGTCCCAAGTATTAATAAAAGAATTCTGCAATCCAGAGCCAAATTCTATTCTAAGTACTCAGTCATTTCCAGCCAGTATTGTTTCTGAGGAAAAAAAGTACCACCAGGAGGTAAAAGATTGTTGATTATGAATACAGCAAAGCCATGCCAGCCATGATTTTTCCCCTACACATGATAGAATTTCACCTGGTTCACAGATGCTCTTTTGTTAAGCATTTGCTATCAATAACTCTTAAAAGCCAAGATTTCTGGACTGCATGTGAATTAAATTTGTAAATACTTCTGTGATCTGGAAGAAGAGTTGTGGACTTTGGGCTGCAGTAGGAAAGCTAGGACCAATAACTAGAAGATCAGGGTCTTCCCAACTTCACAAGGACATACCCCATCTCTACAGGTATATGTACGAGGAAACCTTTAAGGAACACTTGATTTGTGCTTCACAGGAACATGTAAGTCCTGAGCTTTAGGCCCAGATCTGCCATTAATTATCTTCAAGACTTCAGGGAATTCACTTCTCTGAGCCTCAGTTTCCAAAGTTGTTAAATGGAGGGATTAAACTTGGCAATATTCATCTAGAGCTAAGACTTGGGAATTCTATGGTAGTGCCACAGACACAAGTGGATGTTGACCTTATTCTAAAAGGGCAAGCTGGGGCCTTGTCTTCTCCTTTGGAATCTAATACAGGCAAAGTACCAATAGATACCTTTCTCTTGTTCCAGCACTACCAAGTTGTGACCAACCACTTTTAAGTGAAGTGGTGTAGGGGGAGGAAGAGGCAGAGAGCAATGCCTGTGCTCTGAGACCATACCATGTGTTTTGTATTTGCCTAGATTTACACGTGGCCTAAAGTCTGTTTGTTCTGTGCCTGTATTATTTCAACTTCCATCCGTTTCACTGATTCCATAAATTGGCCTTAAACCAATTCTCTCTGTAATGGTCATTAAAGTTCAAATTGGTTCCTGGCTTTGTGTACAATTCCCTTGTTTGATAATGAATAAATCTCACTCCCCAAAATGATTATTGGAAACTTGAAAGCAGGCTAGTTACTGCTCCTTTTGTTGAATTCAGTTTCCTCCCATCTACCTTGTTTTGGATTTGCTTTATAGGGTAATGTCCAGCATCTTGGGCCTCCGATTCCCCTCTGATGGGGTGAGACCTCTTATGTGTAGGGAGGCTGGGTAATCCAGTGCTCTCTGGGGACACATTGTTAGGACTGCCATGGCAAACAGTTCTAAAGTGAGAAATTAAAACAAAATGGTCCAGTCCTAATTCAGTGAAGCTCTTAAACTGGTTAAAGGCTCTCAATGTTTGTTTGTCAAGGGCCAAAAGGGTGTCACCTCACCTGACCATATAAGGAAGCTGTATCTGACACAATGCCAATTCATCCTGCCCAGGGATGTGCTGGTAAATGTTTAACAACTTTCTCTTTTGGGAGAGGGGAGATCCCTGATCTGCAGCCTTGCCAATTTCCATCATAACAATACTCCCATCATGGCTGATTGCAAACTAGCAGCATTATGTCACTAAATATGGAGTTGGAAAGAGATGAACACAATCAGCCTTTAGAAGCTGGTGCAAGCAAACTCTAGCACACCACGCACTGCATCTACACAACTGGCCTACACAGCCCAAAGGCCTGAGACCTGGGGCCTCTGGGAATGACAAGGATTGGGAAGGAGAGGGATAGTAGTGCTTACATACTGTCTTGCCTCTCCAACCTGCTTCTTGGGAAAGAAGTATCAGGGAGTATAAAAGGAGTGGCCATGGAAATAGCAAGGGCCACTGCAGGGGTTTCTGAGGGTCCCACCTGAATTGTATCCCTCCAGACTTGTCAGATGTTCATCTGGTGACCTGGAACAATAGTAGAGTTCATATCCTGCTTGGAAGACAGAGAAATCTTTTTCAAAGCCTGCATGGTTCTCTCCATATGGAGGAAAGAAAGAAAGGAACATTAAATCAGTGTTTGTTCTTCATCCAACTGTGCTTTGTCTACAAAACCATATATATCCAGCCCTGTGGTGGGAAAGTGAAGAATAAACCTTAGTGTTGAAGAAGCAGCTCTCTCCCACCTCATGGGATGTCAGGGTTTGCCTCCACACTTACACAACCAACCTGAACAAAGGATGAACATCTTGGCAGTGCTTTAGGTTGTTGTGAAATGAGCACCGTAGCTCTACTTTAGTCACACTTCTCTAGACGTTGCTTCTTTTGGCTCAGCCAAAACAGAGATGAGTGACCATGGCTTGGCTGGCTGTGAAATAAATATACTTGGCATCATGTGTAGTATCAGAACCATAAGGACAGTCCCAGGCTTATAACAATAAACTTTAGAGCTGGAAGGACCATGGAGAACAAAACTTCAGTGCCAAAGAAGCAGCTTTCGCACACCTCAAAGAATATTAGGGCTTAATGTCACCCTAGCAAAACCAACCTTAACAAAGGGCAGCCATCTTGGAAAAAGTTTGGCGTGTTGCAAAACGTACACTGTGTCTCCACTTTAGGCACAGTTTCCTGGACAACTCACCTGTAAGCACTGTTGCTGGCTGTCCTCTCTTTTGCCTTGGCCAATACAGAGAAGGGCACTTATAGCAAGTAAAGTGGTATTGACTGGAAAATGCAGATATTTGGCACTGCAGATGGCTTCAAAATGGTAGGTTTGGGAAGCTAATGTTAAGGCTGTAGGGACACTTGACTGAAACAATAGACCATGATGGCTGCATTAGAATTGAGTGTAAAATGCCATATATTTAAATTCCCAGGAGGAAAACTCAACCACATCATATGCCTCCTAGCATGTTTTGATGTTTTTTCTCTGTAATTTAGTTCAGGGTAAGTTTCATTCCTGAGTCACCAAAAACTTTTTAAAGAAGACCCTTTTCTTGTATAATTCTCTAGAAAGGAACTTGCAGCAAACCCTAATAAATATGGAGACTCCTTTCTTGATACCTAAAGAGCTCAGAGACCTGTGATTTAACAGAAATGACTAAAATGTGATTATATCACAGGGACCAGTCACCGAATTGATGGTCACATAGTGAATCTGATTCCCTTTTTGGTTACCCCAAACATGAGTTCATCATTGGTGGCTATTATGAGATGTATTCGGCTGTGTAGCTATACAACCAATTGCTTAGAAAAGGATCCGCAAATGGTTGTTATAAATTGTCTTATAGATAGCAGTTAATATTTATCGAGTGCTTGCTGTGTGTCAAGGGCTCTATATATAATATCTCATATAATCCTCCTAACAGTCCTCTGAACAAAGTATTATTATCCCATTTTATAGATGAAGAAACTGAGGCGCAGGGAGGTGAAATATCTTGCCCAAGGCCATGTAGCTGGTAAATGGTAGTGCCAGGATTCAAACCTTGACAGTCAAGTTCATGAGTCCTTGCATCTAGCCACTACACTAAAGTAATCTTACCATAGAAACATAGTTCAATTTAAAAATAAATAAAATAAAAAATTCTCCTAGGCTTGAAGTCAGGAAAGCTGAGTCTGATTCTGGCTCCACCACTGTCCTGTGAGACCTAGGGAAATTCCCTCTATTTCTCCATGCCTACATTCTACAAATGTCAAAAGAATGCAATAAAAATGTTAAAGGGTCACAAGCTTTTCAAAAGAAAAAGCTATTGGAGGAATCCAAGGTGTTACTGTTTTTCACTGTCTTTCACAGATCCCATGAAAAAGATTTGCTTTTGCTGGCTGTGTGTTTTGCAGTTTGACCCCCATTGTTCTCTTTTCAGTCTCTTCAGGAGAAAAATCCTTAGAAGTTAGACTTGAAAAATGTCCAGCAGAGCAGTCAACCCCTTGCTTGTTCAGGCAGGATTGCTCCCCATGACACACCCCATGTGTTTTTGTTTAGTATTTCCAATCTTCTGAACAGAGTACGCTTCTTCCCCTGAATACTTTGTTGGAAATTTTCTCCAAATCCTTTCTTTCCTCTGTAAGGTCTATATGTTACATTGAGATGTAATCTTCCTATTTCTGGCCAGATAAAATTGTGAAGCACTGAGGAACTGTTTTTTGAAGGTTCTACCCATATCCATTCGGCAGCACCATCACCATTGTTAAAAGGTACAGGAATTTGTGTGTACCATAAATAAAGAGAAGACCCAAGTTCTCAGGAAACACTATAATTTGGGCTGTGCCAGGAGGAGGGGTGAGCCCCTACTAATTGGGACTGTATGTGATTATTATTGTACAAACTAGGGGACCATGACAAGATATCCGTACCATGGCTCAAACACTAATGCTAGTAGGAGTCTTGGCCCAGGGAGAAAGTCAATATTCTACATCTCCTCATCTCTTTCTTTCCCATCCTGTCTCCTTTCCTGCTAGAAAGATTCACAGCTCCATGAATGATCTGAACTAGGGTGACCAGGTAAGCTATCATCCAAATCAGGACACTATTTAGAGTACTCTTAACAACTAAATCAAGATGACAGGAGTACACAGAACTGTCCTGGGCAAACCAAGGTAGCTGGGTTTCCTATTCTGGATGTAGCTGAAGCTCTCCAAAACTTGAGAATATGGATTCACAGTAGAGTACCCTACTCTAAGCCCATGTTTGGCATCACTGGAGTGACCCACAGTTGCCCAGGACTGCACAGTGAAATGAGACAGCTCTCTGGGCAGCCCATCCAGCCGGGATGTCAGCTAGGGTTTCCATGTGGATATTTGTGCAACATCTTCTCAGATGAAATTGCCACCCCAATTGCATAAAGGAAGAACAATTAGAACATTAATTAATTAGAATCTTGTTTTTAATTCTTCTGTGAAGGGTAATCTTTTGTTAACTTGAATGAGATCCTAAGCTTACCCTAAGCTTTAATTATACTGTTATTATTTTATAATATTGGCTGGCCCTGTTCCAAGATACAAGAGTATTTAAATTTAAATACTCTAGAGGCAATTTAAACACGTTTTAATTTACTGGCGCGTACTAATAACTCAAAGGAATTCTAGATTGTTTAGTTCAAACAAGTGATTAAGATGACAACAGACCCAGAATTATGTTAATCATATTTTAAAATTCCCTTGGCTAGGAAGCATGAGTACCTGGAAATGGGCGTGCATCTGTTAAAAGATATCTCTAAATTGCCATGACAGTCTGCAACATACGGATATTGGAGAGTTGCAGCTTTTCAGGGAGACTGGCCTGGTTTTGAATTCCTGCTCTATTATAAGCCATACTTGCTTCATGACTCTTGGCAAGTAGCTATCTCCTCTAAATTTTAGTTCTCCATTTGTAAAATGAAGTTAATGATATCCCTCTCAGTGGAGTGTTTGTGAGGATTAATGAGCTAATATATGTAAAGCGCTGGGCATTTAGTAGACTCCTGATGAATGGTAGCTATTACAACTTACATAGCCACCTTGTTTATAATTGTGTTTTCTTGTGTGTACTTCCATGTATATATGTCCCACGTGCTCATATTCGACTTTATATCTATGTACTTACATGGATATATAGGTGTTTATTTTGGTGTTTGGCAACGTATACCTCTTTATCTGTCTATGTGACTGTAGAAGTCTTGGTATGCAGCTATATCTGTGCATATATTGAGTGTGAGTTTGTGTATGAAGGAGAGATAAGTTATATCTGCATGAATGTATGTATATCGCTGTGCTTTTTGTAGTTTGTGATCTGAAACTTGGCTGCGATGACCGCCTGATAACTCCTCTCTTTCCAACATTACCTTAAATTTGTTGATTCCATCCTTTTATAGGTAGTCTAGGTAGTGAGATGGTTTGATAGTGTTTCTTCCGTTTATGAATTTGTGTGTGTATGCGTGTGTGTTTCGGAACTGATACCTCCACAGCACACAAATAGATACTTCCTTTCTCCTGCTTCCTTTATTCCCCCTGCTCTCAAGTAACTTCTTCCTCCATTTTCCTTCCTTTTCACCTCAGTGACAGCAGGGGAGGAACTTCTGAAGCGGGTGGCGCAGCAATCTTTAGCTCTGAAACAAATTGTGAGCCCATTCAATGTGAGCTCAAATTTGTGTCCCTGTGTGATGGACAGGCAGATTCACATATAGGAAGACAAATGTACAGGTTAGAAAATCACCACAGCTGAATTTCGAGGTAGATGCTCACCTTTGCGATATAATTTTAGAATAACCAGGAAGGCTTCTTCATCTGTAGATTGTCCTCACACTGGCCTGCCGTAGCACCTGAAAGGCCACTGTTAGGTTCTTTGTATGGCCAAGACTTTTCCCTGTGTTGCAGACACAGCTGCAATGGCCAGCTTTGGGACACTCCTGTTACATTATAGAGTACCAAGGCACTGTCCCACTCAGTGAACCCATATTGTCAAGTTCTAAAGAGTCTTGGGAACCTCTAGGAACGTTCGGCTGGGGCTTGAATTGTCACTGAGGGGAGGGAGGCACCAGGGACAAAAAATTTCATTGGGATCAACTCTGTAGGCTCCTCACTTTCCCCTTTTTGCCTTTCCCTGATTTCAAATGAATATTCCATTATCAAGCATGGACAACATAAAGGCCCTAGATTGGTTATGGGGACTAGGCACAAAAAATGCCCTCTCTTTTATCTCCCCACCCACCCCTGTCTACCTTGCACACTTAGGCCTTCCACATTCCTGCTAGGAGTAAAGCACATCAGATGGACTAGTGTGAAACTATTTAAGTTACCCTTTCCCAGGAATTTTGGCATTTTAAAAGAGGGCCTGGGAACAGCTTTGTACATTCCTGTCCACACTTAAGTAGTGCCTCTACATTTTTAAATTAGCCTTCTCTGTGTCCCTTGCTCAAGCCAATCTCCCTTTTCTTCCGCAGTAGATCTCATCTATTTGTTAGGGAGGAAGAATTTTGATTAAATTAACTTGACTTAAGGTGTGGATGACATCTGGCTTAATGTGTTTATTTTCCAAAATACATCTGCATTTTTAAGGGGATCTTGTTAAAAAATAAACAACCCTCAAATGGTACAATTTTAGCTGAAGTCTAGAGACCTTAAGGCTTTCTGGCCCTCTCAAGATACGGCATATAAGCAATTGATGCTTTCTTCTAAATGCTCATAAAATGTTGAAATTTGCCCAATTCTTCTGGCACTCACTTTTGTTTTCAGCAAGCCTCACAGCCACTGCACTCCAGCCTGCGCAGCAGAGTGAGATTCTGTCTCTAAAACAACAATAATAATAATAACAATAATAATAATAAATAAAAGCCCACAGAAGCTCCACCAGGTTTCCAGGATAGCATCCAGTCCCCCTACCTCCCGCCTCTGGGGCATCCCCTGGTGCCCCCTCCCAGACCCTTTCTTTCAACTCCCCCACAGCTCTTGAGTCCCTCCGACTAAGTGCTGCCCTGTTTCAAGACTTCCAGAAGCTTCCCCCAAGAACTTTCTTGTGCTTTAAACCCCTCTCCATGCCCCTCCCCCACCTGTGTGCCTCCTGCTCTTCCTTCCAAGTTCAGCTTGGTAAAAAGATGGGAGAGAAGCCTTTCCTTCAAAAGAAAGGGCTGCTAGGCTCCATAGAAGGATATGGATCACCCTGGAGGTGAGTGGGGTGGCAGGAAATCACCCCTATTCTATCAATAGCAACCAATCTGAACCCTGAAACTCTCATAGTAAAAGTCTAACCTAGCCCCACAGACTCCCTTGGCATTACTGAAACCATTTCCACAAATATTAAGAACCTCTCTCCCTTTTCCCTCTTCCTCTTCTTCTCCTGCTACTCTACTTCAGAAAGCAGTTAAGGATGTAATTCCATGTGGTCATCTACAAAGAGAGCCATATCACCACAGGACCTGACTTCTGAGAGATAAGACTCTAAGGTTGAAAACCCTGAGGAGGATGTATTTATGTGAATTATGGACCTGGCTGAATACACTGAACCAAAAATGTGAGCAGTTATTCTTAATAAGTCATAATAATACTACTAGTAGTTTGCATTTATTGAGCACTTGCTATGTGCTTGGCACTGTATTAAGTGCTTTGCAGGCATTACATCATCTATTCTTTGGAAGTATTGCAGGATTGTGGTGAAGCAATAGAGTACCTAGATTCACATTCTAGTGCCACCACTTACTAGCTGTGTGACTTCCGGCAAGTTACTTAATCTCCTTTTGCTTAGGGAGCCCTATAAGCTGGAGATGATCTCATAGTGTGGTGGGGAGGGTTATATGAGATAATCCATTTAAAGGGCTTAAAACAATGCCTCATTCCCCGTAGCTGGTCCATAAATGTTATCTTTTGTTAATAATTTTGCCACTACCCTGTAAGGTAGGTACTATTATACTTTCATTTTAAAGATCATGAAACTGAGGCTCGGAGAAGTTAATTAACTTGACCAAGATCAAACAGATGGTAAGTGGTAGAACTAGTGTTGAAACTTAGGTCCATGTGACTCCACTACTCTCGTTCAACTACTTTGCTACTCTCTGTTTAATGCATACAAGAGAAAAAAACCAATGATCAATATATCAGCCCTAGCCACACTTATATCGTTAGGTGCTATTAATTTTTACCACATTATTCTACCTTCATTAAGGTCATTAATAAATATTAGTAAGTGTTGCTACATTCTAATTCACATATATGCATTTAAATTTTTGTTTTCTATAATAAGAAAGTTATTTATTTATTTATTTGCATTTGTATTTCACAATAGGGACCTAGGCTCTGCCAACTTTCACACCCTGATATCTGTAACCAAAACCTAGGATTTTCTTAAGCTATTAATATTAAATCAATGTATTGCACAATAGCATTATGGGTAGAATTCTGAGTCTTGGGTTTATAAACTATTCCTTTTTTAAGGAGACATTATTCTCTGTTTAATTTATGACTGGAACAAATTCTACCAATATAAAGAAAGGGTAAATGTACTTCAGTAGGGGTGAGGTAATGAGGGCTAAATACATGATCAGGGAGGGGAGAATAGCTACAGGTTTTCCATGTCCAGGCTGAGCCAAAAAAAATTTGTCAGTTGGACAATAAATCTTAGGAGACTAGAGGATTGATGGGCTTTCAGAAGCTATTTAAATCATGGGAAAGGCCATTTGGCTACTTGAAGGGAAAGTATATTCCAGGCAGAATATACTGTTTTGGAAAAGGTTCAGAGGTGGAAATGGGATGTGCCTGCGGTGAACCTGAGACAGGTGAGTCTTCACACATGAGGTGTAACCACAAAGTGATGAATGTGACTTCTTTCTATACAAACATATCAGAACTTTATATCTCAATAAATATTGTCCTCTTCGAAGTAGACATCTTGGGAAGCTGTATTCTTAATATCCTCCTTTGAAACGTACCTTTGAAAATTCTCTTCTGGCATAGCCTTCAGATCCAAATGTGCAAACTATGTCCATTCAATTAGGACAGAAAGTAGAAAGAATTACAAAGATGTAGGAGGGGTTTGAAGCCTGGAATAAAAATCATGGCTTCTTAGCTATCATCTCTGATGATTACTTGGGAAGCTAGAGAGGTGCTCTCTATACCAATAAGGTCAATGGAGCCGTCTTACTGATTAAGGGTGGTGAGACTCAAATGGCTCATATTCCCCAGGTCTAACTCCCTCTTTTCTTTTCCATGTTTAACTTGAGTTGATGGTGGACCATCCTGCCAGAATTTGTTTGCACATGGAGAACTTAATGAAATTACATGAAAATCTTTTATGCTTTCTACCCTTAATGAAATAGAGTCCATGTGACCAGATGGATTCCATCTATGTCTTAATGAATATAGATAAAAGCAAGAGACCTTTCAGAAGGAGCTGGTATGATGCAAATCTGAATAGATAGATGTCATTGGGTGATCCAAGATGCCTGAGGCCAACCGGGTCAGGACTGTTATCCTGGAAGCCCATTCAAAGAGGATGGTAGGGTATATGGTGTTTGTTCTATCAGAAGCTTCTAGGAGATTAACAAGTATGAAAATAAGCAGCTGTTATTCAGATTTAACAATGAAAAAAATACATAGGAAAATTGTACATAATCTGTGATGGAGGTTGAGGGAGGGATGAGGTGTATTCAAATGACATAGGACAGGGTCCAGATAAATGCTGAGACTTGTGTATTTCACACTGTGAATATAAACAGTGTTACCACAAGAACTTGAAGCTAAAAGGAGAAAAAGAGGTGGAGTTAAGGGTGCCAATGAGTCAAATGTTAGATAATGTTAGTTTAAAAAGTAAGGATAAAGTCTGATCCATAATATTTATTAAGCACCTATTATGTGTTAGGTTCTTTAAATATATTGCTTCAAAATAAGTCTGTGAACTAGAGGTTATTGTACCCATTTTAATGATGAAGAACCCAAGGCTCAGAGAGGTAAAGTAACTTGCCCAAAGACACATGGCTAGTAATTGGCAGAGCTAGGATTGAACATAAAGCTTACTGACTCCAAAGCTCTGAAGTTTATACTCTTCATTAGTATGTTAAACTACTCTTTATGGATGGATATATCTGAGCATGCACATGGAGAAGAAAGAGCTAGAAGAAAATAGTGCTTTAAAAAAAGGCTAACAGTCAGAAGAAGGAAGACTTAAGCATGTGAGCAGCAATGGGATCCCAGGGTGATGCTGCTAATTACAGGGAACAGAAGAGGAAGAATTAAGTAGTGTTTTAAACAGAGATTGTAAACTGGTGGCTTGTTGGCCAGATCCAGCCAGCACACATGTTTTGTTTGGCCTACACGGTGTTTTTTTTTTTTTTAAAGTATCAAGTTAGTTGCCAGTGCTTAAAAGGAGAATTTTTCACATAAAAATCCTGGTTTCCAGCTTTTCTCCCCCAAAATCAGAAGTTCTGACAACACAGGGCCTACAATCCTGCATAGCAAAAGCAGCTGGAGCCAAGTTGCATATACATTGTGTATTTGCTTTCTGATTTCCCAGAGTCTCCACCACAATCTACACTTGGGCAGCTTCACTCATCAGGTTACCTGACAAGCTCCTGTAAACATTCCAATTTTTGATTGGTAGTTTAGATAATTATAGTGGATGGCTCTTTGTTGTCTTTGAAGAAAATACCATCTTCTTGGAGAGATGGCAAAGAAAGCAGAGCAAGACACTTTTTCTGAGGTGACTCAAGGTGCTGAAAGGTCTGTATGGCTCATTTGACTAATGTTTGAAAGGAACTGGAACCATTGTGGTGTCAGCCATCAGCCTAGCTGAAGGTCGACATGTTCTTCTTTAGTTATTCAGTCATTTGGGCACAAGAATGGGGGTGCTGTGTTGTTTTCTGGTTTGTTTGTAATATAGGCTTGAACTGTTATCAATTTTTGGTTGGCAAGTAGAGAGGACGGTGAAGACATCCAGTGTCTTAGGTAAGGTGTCTCAAGTATCTCAAGATACCAACAGTAGGGCCTGCCATCCATTGCAAAGGATCAGCGGTGGCTAGAGGTATTGGTGTCTCTCTGAAATGGAGGCAGTAGCCTAGAAGTAATAAAGGTGTTAAGAGGAGAATTACCCAACTATGTTAGGTGTTGGGAGGGAATATGGAAAATAAAGCAGTGATTCAGCAACATGCTTGTTTATTTATTTATTTTTGTGATAATATTAAAGAAATATAAATTTTCATTTTTTTATTTCAATAGATTTAGGAGGTACAAGTGTTTTTTGTTACATAGATGAATTGTATCATGCTGAAGTCATGGCTTTCAGTGTACCCATCACCAGAATAGTGTACATTGTACCTGATAGGTAAGTTTTTATCCCTCACCCCTGCCCACAAAGTGAATTTACTAAGGGTCCTGCATCTAGGACTATTAAAACTCAGTAATAAAAAGAAAACTAACTCAATTTGAAAATGGACTAATAATTTGCATAGAAATTTCTCCAAGGAAGATTTCCAAATGACCAATAAGCACATGGAAAGATACTCAACATTGTTAGACATTGGGAAAATATAAAGCAAAACCACAATGACTTACTACTTTACACTCACTAGGATGGCAATAATAAAAAAGACAGAGAATAATCAGTGTCACTGAGGATGTGGAGAAATTGGAATCTTTATTCTTTGCTGGTGGGAATGTATAATGATATAGCAGCTCAGAGAACAGTCTGGCAGTTCCTCAAAAGGTTATACATACAGCTACTATACAGCAATTCCATTCTTAGGTGTGTACTTATAGAAAATGAAAATAGACTTCCACATAAAAATGTGCACATGAAATTCACAGTAGCATTATTCATACTAGCCAAAAAGTAAAAACAATGCCAATGTCCATGAACAGACAAAAGGATAAATAAAATGTGGTATATTCATACAAGGAAATATTATTCAGCTATAAAAAGGAATAAAGTACTGATATATACTAGAACGTGGATGATTCTTAAAAACATTATCTTAGGAGAAAGAAGCCAGACAAAGACATATTATATGGATTCATTTATATGAAATGCCCAGAATAGGCAAATCTGTCGAGATAGAAAGTACATTAGTGGTTGCCCAAGGATTAGGGGAAAGATTTGAAGGGAATAAAGAGTGACTGCTAATGAATATGGGTTTTTAGGGGGTGATGAAAATGTTCTAAAATTATATAGTGTTGATGGTTGCACATCTCTGCGAATATGCTAAAAGCCACTAAAGTGTACACTTAAAATGAATTAATTGCATAATAAGTAAATTATATTTCAGTAAAGCTATTAAAAATAAATTTATAAAAGACTTGAAAGCCTGAATTGCATTATTTCCCAAACTTGGAAAAAAAGAGAGAAAAATTCAAGACATTTCTATCTTTTATTGGGTTTTCCACTGTTCCTTAACTCCCAAAAACACCTTTAGGTCACTGACACTTAGGAATTTAGCATAAGTCTTAAAGTTAATGAAGAAGGCTGCTCAGCACAAAGGTTCCATTGAAATTGTGTGTCTGTCTGAAAGTCTCTCTGGCCTCAGTGTTCATTTGTATGTTTGTATATTTACCTCTTCCTCCAGGACACTCTCAGTGTTCTGGTCTCTTTCTGAGTGTGGTCGAAGAAGAATACCATTGAATACAAAAATAAATTAGCAAGCTGACTGACAAAGTAAAAAACCCAAGACTCCATGTAGAATTTTCAAAATCTAGCTTTGGAAAGGATCTTAAAATGGAGGAGTATATTCTAGACAGAGGTAGAAAGGTAGTTGACAACCCTTTATAGTAGCATGTCTAGAATGAAAGCAAATCCATAATTTCTTTTGATAAGTTGTCCAGGCAGTCTCCTTGCCTCATCTGGCAGTTTCTTCTATTGTGAAACCAAAATAGAGTGGGAAGCCTCAGAGAGTATCTGAAAAAAGAACTCTGGGTCTTTAGGACAGGACCTGATGGATCAAAAAAGGAAGTGGGGTGGAGAAAAGAATGGTTATCTTTTGGGGGTGGGAGGGGCTAGTCATTACTTGAAGACCTTACAAGCAGCTCTAAACATGCAGACAGCACTTCAGCTCTAAGACTATAAATAAATTATCCTAGCTATGATAAAAAGCTTTTCTATTGATGTGGCAAAAGTGACTTTAAAGTGGAAACTCACGGGCAATTCTTAGTTTTATCTAAGACTTCCCTTTCTCAATTTAAAACTCAATGATTTCCTTCTGTGGTTTTATCAATGGGCCAGAGATCTGATAAGATTGCTTCCTTCCTGCACTTGGAACTCTGCCATGGCACTTGGAAGACGTAATAGACTTGCCTTCCTGGCCTGGCTCAGAGCTCAGTGGAACAAAAGGTACATGAGATATGGGACCACAAAATGCAGAGGCAGGCCAACATGACTAGCCCAGGGTGAAGTGGAGTGGACTTTCACTGGAGTCCTCTATCTCCATTTCTGTGAATGTTGTTCATCCTGTAAATCACCTTGTTTTGCCCGGTTAGTTAGTCCATAATTTAAATAAAGAGCATAATTTGTGTCTTAGTCCATTAGTGCTGCTATGATAAAATACTGTAAACTGAGTAATTTATAAAGAACAGAAATTTATTTCTCACACTTTTGGAAGCTGAGTGTCCAAGATCAAGGTGCCGACAATTTTGGTATCTGTTGAAGAGCCCAATATCTACTTCCAAGATGGCATCTTGTTGCTTCATCCTCCAGAAGGGAGGAGTGCTGCAACCTCACATGGTGGAAGAGATAGAAGGGTCAAATAGGGACAAACTCCCTCTGTCATGCTCTTTTGTAAAGGACCCAATCCTATACCTCTTAATATTGATTAAATTTCAACATTTGAAATTGGGGAACATTCAGACCATAGCTTTCTGCTCCTCGCCCCCAAATTTATGTCCTTTCACATGCAAATGCATTTACTCCATCCCACTAGCCCAAAAGGCTTAACTCATGTTAGCATCAACTCAAAATCTAAAGTACAGAGTCGCATCTAAATCAGATATGAGTGAGGCTCAAAGGTGGATTTCATCCTAAGGAAAATTCCCACTGCAACTGTGAGTCTGTGAAATCAAACAAGTTATGGACTTCCAAAATACAATGGTGGGATAGGGGTAGGGCAGACATTCCCATTCCAAAAGGAAGATATAAGCAAAAGTAGGTAAAAGATCCCAAGTAACTCCAAAACCCAACAAGGCAAATAACATTAAATCCTGATGCTTGAGAATAATCTTTGACTCCATGTTCTGCCTTCTGGACACACCAGGGAAGGGGTTGGATCCCCAAGCCTCAAGGAGACCCCATCCCCACAGGTTTGCTGGCAAAAACCACACAGTAGCTCTCATGGATTGGAATCCAGCTCCCAGGCTGGAGTTGCACATGGTATCTCTACAGTTCCAGGGTCTCTGGAGTAGCCCCATCCCCATGAATCCACTAAGCACTACACTAGTAGAGGCTCTCTGTGGCAGCCCTGTTCCTATGGCTCTACTGGGTATTGTCCTAGTGAGAACTCTTTGTGGCAGCTCCAATCCCACGAATGTGCTGGGCATTGTTCTTGGGGGCATTCTCTGTGGCATCCTTTGAAATCTAGGTAGAATTATCCATGCCTCCATAGCTCATGAACCCTGTGTACCTGCAGAGTTAGCACCATGTGAATGTCATCAAGGCTTACCGCTAGTGCTTTTCAGGGTGGTGGCCCAAGCCCAAGCAGTAAGCCCACTTAAGCCACAGCTGGGATGGCCAAGGAGCGTTGTGTCAGAATTTGGAGATCAAAGACTTGAGGTGGCCCTGGGCAGTACAACCTGAAGTCCCAGGGGCCTTTTAGATCTCTTCCTTGAAACCCTTCTCCTCTCAAGGCCGTGGCACTCCAGGGGGCCAGTGATGGGAGTGGCAACCTCAAAGATCTCCAAAATGCCTTTGGGGTCATTCTTTCATTGTCTTGATGAAAGCATCTGGTTTCCTTTTCTTCATACTAATCTCCTTATCAAAAGGTAGCTGGGCCACCCCTTGGTTTTCTCTCCTAAACATTTTTTTAAATTCTTTACATGGCCAAGTAAGGATTTTCCAAATCTTTATGTTTTGCATCCCTTTTACTTATAAATTCTGTGTTTAAATTGCTTCTCTCTTCTTGCATTTTAGTATAAGCAGTTAAGAGAAGCTGTGCAGTGCCCTCAACACTGCTGCTTAGAGATTTCTTCTGCCAAATATCATAGTTCATTGCTCTTAAGTTCAACCTTCCACAACATTCTAGGGCACAGACACAATTCAACCAAGTTCTTTGTCACTTTATAACAAGGATGGCCTTTTCCAGTTTTCAATACGTTGTTTCTCATCTCTGTCTGAGATCTCATCAGAATGGCTTTTACTGTCCATATTTCTATCAACATTTTGCTCGTGACCACTAAGACTTAGGCTTTCTCTGTAGCTGTCCTCTTCTTCTGAGTCCTCACCAGAATTGCCCTTTATGCTCTGTTCACAGCAATCTAGGCTTTTTCTAGCATGTACTTCAAAACTGTTCCAGTGTTTACCCATTACTCAGTTTCAAAGCTGTTTCCATATTTTCAGGTATTTCTTACAGCAATACCTCCAATTCTCTGGCGCCAATTTCTGCTTTAGTCCATTTGTGCTGCTATAGTAAAATGCCTGAAACTGGGTAATTTATAAACAACAGAAATTTATTACTTACAGTTTTGGAGGCTAGAAGTCCAAGAACAAGGCATTGGCAGATTTGGTGTCTGGTGAGGGCTCAGTGTCCACTTCCAAAATGGTGCCTTGTTGCTGCATTCTCTGGAGGGGAGGAGTGCTGTGTCCTCACATGGGAGAAGGCAGAAGGACAAAAAGGATGAACTCCCTCTGTCAAGCTTTTTTATAAGGGCACCTAATTCCATTCATGAGCGTGGAACCCTCATGATTCAATCATCTTTCAAAGGCCACACTTCCCAACACTGTTGCATTGGGGATTAAGTTTCAACATGAATTTTGAAGGGGACAAAAACATTGAAACCATAGCACCTGGGTCTCTCAAATTTTAATGTGTATTTGAATTGCTTATGGATCTTGTTAAAATGCAGAAAGGACACTGTGTCCTTACATGGCAGAAGAACAAGAGAGCCTAAGCTAGTTCCCTCCAGTTCTTTTACAAGGCACTAATCTATTCATGAGGGCTCTTACCTCATGACTTAATCACTTCCCAAAAGGCCCATCTCTTAATACCACCACAATGAGGATTAAGTTTCAACACATGAACGTGGGGAGATATTCGGACCATAGCAGTTTGGAAGTAACCATGGATTATGCATGATTATGGGGAGGAACCCAGGGCCCAAGAGAATCTATCTTTTCTGCTGTTGGCATCCTCATTAATATATCTGCAGAAAAGTTATTCAGCTGAACAAATGCCATGGCATGAGATAATCATTGCGTGCAGCTTCTGAAGGTAAGAACTCTTGAGAGTTTGAATAATAAGGTAGGAAGTAAGACTTACTTCCATTGGCTGTGCTTGCCTCTGTCCTCTAAGCAACTTAAGAAAATCACAGGGCAAACTTTCAGCTTTGGCAAATACCCCCTGGTGACCTGATAGTGTTATCCTTATCCCCAAGATTAGCCTTTACCAGAACCAGTAAAGACAGGTCTCCTCTTCCAAAATTTCTCTCATTTATAATCAGACTTGTTATTCTTTCATCTGAGGGCTATTTTGGGGAGGTTAACCCCTATGAAAATGCAATGATACAAGTGGCACATTAAGCCATATTTAACAGAAAGAAATTAGCTGGGCAACTAAAATAGAAAAAAACAATTAGCCGGGCACGGTGACACATCCCTGTAGTCCCAGCTACTCAGGAGGCTGAGGCAGGAGGATCGCTTGAGCCCAGGAGTTTGAGATTGCTGTGAGCTAGGCTGACAGCACAGCACTCTAGCCCAGGCAACAGAGTGAGACTCTGTCTCAAAAAAAAAAAAGACAGAAAAAAGATGCCAAAGACAGTCAGCCCTAATGTATTTAATAGTAGTACTTGAACTCAGAAGAGAATCTCTAAAAATGGACCCTTATGCCTTTCTAGCTCATCCCAAAGAGCTGAGTGATATTGACTTCAGAGAATAGCATGGCAACAAGAGATCTGGCAACAAAGAAAATCTACTTACAATGTGACATCTTCACCAGCCACTGAAAGTTAGGTAATGGCTTTTAAGCAAAAAGGGATTTGACATGTTTTGCTATTTGCAGATATGTGATTTTTAGATATCCTGATGATGGTTATGGAGAGAGAGTAGGGTAGAGGGAATAAGAATAAAGGTGCAGTGTGACTGGGGAGTGAAGGGTGGAGGAGATGGCAAGTTCCAAGGTATATAAGGCCTTCGGCTGGGGCCCTCTGAGAAATGCTTGCTTGTTTCCTCTCCTCTGTTGTCCTTCCCTTCTTTCTCTCCCCATCTTTGTCTCCTCTTTAGCTCCTATTCTTGTAGAATTTCCTACTTCTCTCTGACTTCTCCCTTGCCTAGATTTCAAAGATGCCAGTGGTCCTCTTTAATCTGGTGTTGCCTCTGGCCCCATCCTAGTTCCAACTGGTGTCCCTTGGGACCCAAAAGGCTGTTGGCAGACATTGTTTTCACAAACAAGTCCCATATTGGGTCCAAAGTCTATATAAACAGTGTTAATCACAGCTCATCATTAATGCTGAGCAGCTGCATGTTTTTCCAGAGATACACAGGGTGCGGTGGTAGCTGATCACTGTCTTGGGATCTGGTCCTAGTGGAGTTGGAGGAACAATTTGTATGGCTCTGGGTGACCTGTTAGAATTTCTCTGCTTCTGCTTGGTGTCCAGACTGTTTCCTTTCACCTCCACTGGTGTTCTCTAAGGACTTCTCCAGCATAGGATGTACCTTTCATAGCAACCCTAACAAAGAGGATGGGAGCACAGAAGAAATCTCATTTTACCTAGCAGCCCCTTCCTTCTCCTCAGCATCAGCGTCTTCCTTCCACTCCCTATAATCCTAGACCAAGAGAACGAAGGCACCCAAGGCCTGTCCTAGAGAATTCAGAGCCCAGACCCTTGTGGAGAGTGAACTGGAACAAGAAGTCATACTGGGAACTCAACCCTCTCAATGTACCAAATTGTTTTTGTATGTATAAGAAGGGTAGGAGTGCCTGTGAGTTGAGGGAGAGAGGAGAAAGAAGACAGACTTCTGTTCCAATTGCATGTGCTGGCTGGTGTGGAGTAGTGGTGGGGTGGTGCTTTTTCACCAAGAGTACCTCCTTGTGGATTATGGGACATTAGGGGAGCCATACCATCCTTTGTACCTGTTCCTGTCTCTAGCCTCTTTTCTCTCCTCCTGGAGATTGAAGTAATAGGCAGAAAATAATTGCCATAGATGTTTCAAAAGTCAGGCATTTCCCTGAGACTCAGAGGTACCCTGGGTCTTCAAGGCTTGGTGGACTTCTTTCATCGAAGAGTTCTGCTTCTGCTGAAACTCACATCTAGCAGGAGCAGGAGAAAGGGGACAGAGAGTCTATTGGCCCCACTGAAGTGATAAAGAGGCAGTAGAAGTCAGTGCATGCAGTTAGAGTAAGAGACCCTTGTGAGAGTTTTCCAGAAAGTTTAGTGGTCTCCAAATTCTACATGTGCACTTTAACTTCCTGTAAGGCAGCACCCAGAGTAGGTGCTCAGGAAAGGCTTACTGAATTGAAAGGGAAAAGGAAGTCACATTCTTTGAAAACCATTGTCTAGTTTCCACTCAGCCCATACAGAATTCTTGGATAGAGGGGCTAGGAACATAGATCTGTATTGATCTTCAGGACTTCTCAAATCACATTGTATCTGGACTACAGCTATGATACATGTAGAGAAAAAATTCTATTTCAACAAAAGCAAGCACCATCTATAACATGTAGTAAATCCTAAATGACCAATGGAGTGTTTAGGATCTAGAGAGCTGAAGTGACTTATTGAGCTTCCATAGTCAGATGAGGAGGAAGATGAGAATATAATTCAAGTTATCTAACTCCTGTTTCTCTACTTTTATTCCCCTGACTATAGCTGTGAGAAATGAAGTTACAGTTAAGCTCTAAAGATGGTCGGGACCATTAGCAGGAATAGGGAAGTAGCATTATGGTTACTCATCACATGCAAAATTCTCCCTCACACCACCACCTCCCCAACTAAGGACATCATATAGAGTTATAACAATGCTAATTATAGTAATACTTTGCATATGTTCATGATTAAGATCCCACAACATCTCATCTCTTAAGTGTTTCCATGGCACATTTCCCTTTGAATACAAATATCTTTTTCATTTTATGAAATGCTAACTACTACAATGGTTCCTTTTGCACATTCATTTTTTTCTTGAAAACAAAAATTTTTTAAAAGCTTGCATTCATTAATTTATAGAAGCATGCTTTACTTTTAATGACACTGTATCCAAGATGTTGCTCGCCAAGCCTTAATTATGTTCCTGGTTTCTGTTCCTCCTCCCTTTTTTCTGTCTTTTTTTTTTTCTGTCTTGTAATTACAAATAGTGTAATGTTCAACTTGACTGGCTTGCATTTAGGACTCTCCCCAAAGGCCCTAGCAGAGGACCTGGGGATGAGCCAGTATTTCACAAGTTTGGTTTGGACATGTACCCCAGAGGTTTCCCAAGTCTCCAGCCTGCCAAGTTAGCTTAGCAATCTCTGAAGAATCACTTCTCCCACTGTGCTCTGCCCCTTGGACGTTCAGGGGATCTATTCAATTGGGTCCTTGTCTTCTAAGAGGCCCAGGTATGCTGGTATCTGAGGCGTAGCTAAACAAACCCAGCAGGGGATAGGGAGCTGCCTAGGTTACCACCATCAGAAGAGCGGTTCCCCTCATCCATCTCTCATCACAAATCCCAGAAAACATTAAGCACTTGGTTGCAGAGGAAAAGACACATTCCCTGGGCTCCTAGGGCTTCTGTTCTGTGAGAGCCAGGGACATGCTCAACCAACAGACATACAAACATAAACAAATGACTGGGAAATGCCAAAATGGACAACATTGAATGGTGGTGGTGAAGTGTGTGTGTGTGTGTGTGTGTGTGTGTGTGTGTGTGTGCGCGCATGTGTGTTTTAAAGCTACATAAATTGGGGTATTTTTTCTAGGTCTTCTGTTTGTTTCAGACAATTTGGGACAAGGCTGGCCATACCTCAACGGGACTCTTAGTCAGGTTCATGTCTGTGTGCTTCTTCACTCCACATCTCCTTTTAAAAAGGAAAAGAAAATCCTGTAGTAAAGTTATATGCAGCCATATTTTTCATTTTATTTGGTAGAGCAAAGATGTAACCATTCTACACATGCTGTCCCTTCTTTCCTGCCTTTCTTCTGTGTCTTTCTCTTTCCAGTGTCATTTTCAGCCCATTCTTCCTAACTTCTCTCTTCCTTTCTTAACCCCTAAAAACATCTTTCTGGAGGAGATGATAGATGGAGAGGAGGAGAGGAAAGTAAGAAAGAGAGACAGAGGGGAGTGGGAGGAGGAGGAGAGAGAGAGAAAGAGAAAGAGACAGAGAGAGAGAAAGAGAGAAAGAAAGAAACAGGGCAAAGATGAGAGACTTCTATGGAAGGGCAGGCATTTCTCTACATCCTAGCATATAGCCTCTCTGGCTTCCCTTCACCTTCAGAGAAACTAATAACATACAATGAATGGTACACCATACAATGTACCATGAAAGGTACCATACAATGAATACTTAATATGTGCAAGTGATTTCAATACATCATCTCATTTAGTTCTTATGACTCTGCAAGCTGGCACCATTGCTCCCATTTTACAGATGAGAAAACTAATAAAGTTCAGCAAAGTTAATAATCAAGTGGAGCCAGACCACTGGGGTTTGAATCTTGACTCTGCTATCTATTAGCTAAGTGAGGCTGGGCATATTGCTTCTCTCTTTGTGTCCCAGCTATCACCATTACTCTACTTTAGAAAGTCACATAGCCTGTGTCACCCTTGGCAAGAGTTAGTACATTACTCTCCTGTTAAACTCCTAGGTACCAACTTGCTGATAGGAGGGAACCAACCCAGATGTACCCCAGGACTCTCCTTCACTTTACATTTGGTTCATGCATTTAGCCAAAGATCTTTGGAAGACTTGGTTGGTGGGAATTCTAGGCCACTCATTCATTGCAAAATTAAACAAACAAAAAAGCCCCACCCACTTGGTGTAGACCACGCAAGGTGCTGAGGAAACAGTAGTACACAATAATACATGGCCCCTCTCCTGTTCTCATGGACTTTTCATTCTCATGATGGAGGCAGACATTAATCATATTATCACACAAATAAATGCAAATTTTCAATGGCAGCAGGTGCTACAATGGATCCAATGGACAGGATCATGGTACTAAGAATGAGGGAGACATGGAAAACTCCCTTAAAGAAGTGATGATGCCTATCACGCACAATGCACACTATCTGGTGGATGGGCACACTTATAACTTTGACTCAGATGGTACAAAAGCAATTTCTGTAACCAAAACATTTGTACCTCTATAATATTCTGAAATAAAAAAAGAAGAAGTGATGATGGAGGTAAGATGTAGAGAAAGATAGAGAGTTAATTCTCAAGGAGAGAGAAAGAGCTCGCAAGAAAAGAAATAGCTTGCACTTTGTAGTAGGAGAGAGTAGGGCAGATATGAAGAACAGAAGGAAGGTGAGTATGGCTAGAATGCAAGGAATGGGCAGTATGGAGAAGGTGTGGTCAATATGTCAGGCTAACAGGCATCTTTTTGAGCACATAAGCATATGTGGCTCCTTTCCTTCATAATATGTAAACATGGCAATGGTTCATCAAAGATTTTCCAGAGTAGTCATGAATTCAAATATTCTACTGTGTTGTTGTCATAAGCACATTTGTAGTATCAGTTCACATGTTACAATTTATAGTTGAGAGAATATGGTAGCTGTATGCATTCTCAGCTCCCTGGGTCATGTCTATTTTGCGGAATGAATAGGTGGGCCACAGGAAGTTGCTAAATAGTGAAAGGGAACTACAGTTCAGTATACCATGAAGGAGGCATTTACGCTAGGTGGGGGCACTGTCTAGGCATCTGTCTCATTGATTTTTCATCACTTTCTGATACCCCTCTCTGTTCCCCCAACCCTCCACTTCCTTGAGGACTGGAGCGTTAGTCAGGTGGGCTGGTACTAGGCTAGGGTTTCTCAGGGTGGGAGCTTAAATTGGTCAGGGTAGTGACCTACAACTTTAAGGAGCAGGAAGGGCCAGAGGATGAGGGCAAGCCCGTTATTAGAGAGCACTGAGAGGGTCAAAACCTGAGTGTGGCAAGCCTAAGGGGTGAATGCAGGGCCACAAACAGGAGACAGTTCCAAGAGGTTGGGAGCCAGGTATGCAAAGGAACAGAGAAGGAAGTGAAGAGCAAGGGTAGGAGTGAAGTGACAAGGCTCAAGGCAGTTGCCTCAAATGAGACCCTGAGGGCTAGGATTTGTTTTCTTTGGCTGCCTGCTGCATAGTGTGTGGGTGAGTTGCCCAGTGTAATGGCCCGGGGCTGGGACTTCCCCAGTTTTCCCAGTGAGAAGTTGTGACTTGTTTGAGAGCATTCCTGAGGTGGGAGGCTGATTCTCACCAGTACTCTGTCAATCCACAGTCTTCCTCTTATACCAGCTCCTGCAATTGGCCACCGTGGAGCTGACAGTTTCAGCACCTGCTCTTCTTCCAGCCTCCAGTTGGCTGTGTGGGCAGGGTTAGTAGGAAAGAGCAGACAAAGATTTTCACAATTTCTTGAACTGTGAATAGGCCCAGCAAGGTCTTCAAGCACTTAGTGGGGTGGATATGATGTAAGTTAGAAAGCAATAGTATACAGGGATTAGAAGTGTGGGATTTAAAAGAATACAGAATCAAATTAAGATTCTCAGCTCTGCCATATTGTGGCTGTGTAATCCCAAGCGAGTCACTCAGCCTTTCTGTGCCTTAGTTTCCACAGTCATAAAATAAGGATAATGATATTTGTCATAAGATTTTTGGAAAGCTTAAGTGAAAGAATGTATGTGAACTACTTAGCACTGTGTCTGGCATACAGGAAATTTTTAATAAGTACTAGCGGTTATTTTATTGGGAAGAAAACTGGATAGAATCTACCATTTGAATTGTCTCTCCAAGTGCTTGGAATCTACAAGGGTTGAGATGGTGCTTAGTAATGCAGAAAAGTGGCAAGGATGGAAATTGTCATTGTAATTGTTGGGTTAAAGGTGCATTCTAGATGTAGAAAACTCCTGAATGGGAACTCAGCAGTGGTAAACTGGAAGAAGCAGTCATATTGTTGCACAACATGTACTAGCAGAGGTATAATTTGATGGCTCTTGGCAAGTGGCCCAGGGTTGGCTCATTGAGAGGTAGGTCTGGGACTTGGCTGGGCAGGGGATAGCTGGAACAGCCAAGAACATGTGGAACCAGAGGGAGAATGCAAATCTTTGCCTGGGAAGCACTGAGGATGCAAATGAGGAGACTTGAGATGATCGAGTCTGTGAGATCAGTGCGAAGACAGTTACAGAATTCATACCAAGGTCAGGAAGCAAGTACCTCTGGGGACCAGTCCAGAGGCAATGAGGAGCCAGAGCAGCAGCAAAGTGAGTGAGTTCAAGGTGATTGCCATGAAAGGGGCCCTGAGGGCTGGTTTTTGGCTTTATTGGCTGCCAGCTGAGTAGTATGTGGGTGGGTTGGCTTGGGTTGGTTGGTATGGGCTGGGGCAGACAGTAATAACAATCTTGGCAGGTGGATAAAATTTCTATTTTGCAGGGGAGGAAACTGAGAATGAAAAACATCAAGCAATTTGTCTTATGTCTCACAATTTATCACTAGCAAAGATGGGGAGGTGGGGATGATCTCTAATAGGACATCTGAGGTAAAATGAACAGCAAAGCAAAGTTTCTCCATGGCAAAGGTGACATGAGGGCAGGAGCCACAAGTCCAAGACAATGTTGACAGTTGTTTTTCTGAGACTGTGTAGATTAGAATTGCCACATCATTAGGATGCTATATGACTTAGAGCTTAAGGAGTGCTTTCTGGATCCAGACTGCTTAGGTTCAAAATCAAGCTCTGTCCCTTATCAACTGTAGGACCCAGAGCAAGCTACTTAACCTCTCAGTGTCACAGTTTTCTCAGCTGTAAAATGAGCAAATAATACTACCTACCTCTTAGGATTTTGTGGAATTTAATTAGTTAATATAAGTAAAGCACTTAGAAAAGTGCCTGGCTCATAATAGGCACTAAGTTTTAGCAACTAATAACAATAATAATTAGGTGTATTGCAAGGATCAATTTAGATAATGCATATAAAACACTCAGCATAATGCCTGCAGCCTGCACATAGTAAGTGCTCAATAGATGAATTACTATTACTGTATATATAAATACTCCACAGCAGCGGTTCCCAATCTTTTTGGCACCAGGGACCGTATTCATGTAAGACAATTTTTCCATGGGGGGGGGGATGGTTTCAGGATAATTCAAGTGCCTTACGTTTATTGTGCACTTTATTTCTATTATTATTACATTGTAACTTATAATGAAATAATTATACAACTCACCATAGGTTGGGGACCCCTGCTCTACAGCAAGTATGTTGATGTAAGCATTGGTCTCAGGAGGAATGAACCAGCCTCACAAAATCCACACACTAGATAAGCTTTGTTCTAGAAATCCAAGAAGGATCCATTCCTCTTCTGCAAATACCACCCCTTCTTTTTCATACATCTTTTTAATTACAAAATACATGGACTGTCCTAGGAGGCACAGTGCTCCCATCATTGCAGACACTAAAGCACAAGCTGGCTAACTTCTAGGCAGAGTCGCTGCACAGGTTGACAAACAATAATAATAACAGCTAACAGTAATATAGGTACTCTTAGTACCCCCATTTTATAGATAAGAAAACTGAGGCACAGAGCAGCCAAGCCCTTTGCCCAAGATCACATAGCCAGTAAGTGGCAGAGGTCCCTTTCTACACCCTGACATCCTCCATGAGACATAGCAGATTTAGTCCCTAACACTGTAATATGAATAAGATTATTGGCTCCCTTTTCTTTTTGCAAGGATGAAGGGAAATGACAGTGACAGCTATAGGATTTAAAGGAGGAAAAATATCATATAAAGGAAGACAATGGGGCCAGTGGAACCTCTAAAGATACACTTTCTCATCTCCCATTTTGTGGGGAGCAGCCTCAGTACCTTGAGCCTAACCTCATGAGATATGAATTGCCTGAGTTCTCTCTCCCAGGAGTCCTCAGGGTATCCATGGATCAGAGCTGGCCCAGAATTGCTCACCGGAGACTCCTGTGTCCACACAAAATTGTTCTGCCTGTTCTAGGTCTGCAGGGAGCTAACTCACATTTTGCTTACCACAATGGGCTCTCTTTCAGTCATCAGTTTGATCTCCTGCCACAGCTATGTTCAGGGAGGAGGGGAAGGGGAAGAGAGGGATTCCTGGCCTAGGGATGGTTGAGAGACAGAAGTGAGCAAGTCACATTTTCTCACTCAGGAAACAAAGTGGATGGAACAGAGTTCAAGTCAGATAGTAGCAAGGACTCAGGGAAGTTCAATAAGGAGGGAGTGGCTCGAGAGGGCTTTGACACATAAGTTTGAACTTTCTGTGAAAAGCAATTGAGTATCTGAGCAGGATAATGACATCCAAATACCCTAGGAAAATTGTGGCTGACCTATGCACACTGCATTGGAGGGAGATGAGACGGAAGTTAAAGGACCTTGGAGATAAGGAGCTCTCTGAGAGACTGTGCAGTAGCCCAACCGGAAGGGAACTGGATAGTAAGAGGATAGATGCCACAGGAAAAGAACTGGAATGAAGGGATAAGAAAAGAAGTGGTTGACACCAAGGAAACCTGCTGTTTTATTTAATCACATCTTTACTCAGGATGTGTCCTCTGCTATGAAGTCACTTCTTAACTTTCTTTATTTGTTTCACTATCTTCCTTCTAGACTTAATCCATCCTCCATGAAGGTTTCCCTGGTCTCCCAGACTGGATGAAAATGATTGTTTTCATGTATCTGTTTTCTCTACTAGATTTAGAGCTCCTTAAGGATAATATCTATGTCCTTGAGGATAATTTCTTTCTTTCTTTCTTTTTCTTTCTTTCTTTCATTCTTTATTTCACCAAATATTTTTTGAATACTTACTACGGTCCAAGGAAATCAAGAAAGAACTTGGGACAGACATGCCACCTGATTCTAGCTGCACTGAGCTTGGAAATTGATTGGATGTCTTATTATGTGAAGTTATCTTAGTGACTATCAGAGAAAATTAAATCTGGTGTTACCAGAATAGAGGGTGTGGTATAATAAAAAATATATTTGGAATTAGAATTTTCTGGGTGATAGGATTGTCTTTGTTACACTAATGAGGTTACTCATAGTGGCTGGAACTAGATAGCTTCAGGATGGTGGTTGGTTGCCAGAAAACCAGCTTTGTGATTAGAGGATTGGGACTGAAAGAGGAAACCTTCAGGACGGCTGGAGATCAATTTCAATCACTTGGCTGATGATTTAATCAGTCATGTCTACATAATGAAACCCCATATAAAAATCCTGGAATAGTGAGACTCAGAGACCTTCAAGGTTGATGAACACATCAATGTGCTGGGAAGATGACATGTCTGGATTCCACTGGGAAAGGGCGTGGAAGTTTTGAAACTCTCCCACCTCCAAGACCTTGCCATATGTGTCTCTTCGTTTGGCTGTTCATTTGTATCATTTATAACAAAATAGCACTTACAAGTATAGTGCTTTCTAGTGAATTATTGAGCCTGAAGGGGGATCATGGGAACCCCTGAATTTGTAGTTGGCCAGGCAGAAGTGTGGGTAACTTGGGGACACTGACATTTGTGGGTGGAGTCTGAAGTGGGGACTGAGTCCTTAACTTGTGAGGGTTTACACTAACTCCAGGTAGTTAGTGTCAGAATTGAAGGACTTTGCCCTTGACTTGTGAGGTCTGCGTTAATTCCAGGTGGTCAATCATGTGAGTTACTGGGTTACCTCACAAGAGTATAGAGGTAAAGGGTCCAGAATGGAGCCTTGGATAGGTGGTGATAGGGCAAGTAGTGAAGAGAAATAGCCACAGTTCCAGTGTATTGGTCCTCTTTCAAGCACAGCTTCAGTTGGACCTTATGGTAGGCAGAATAATGGCCTCCCAGAGATGCTTTTTATCCTAATCCCCAGAACTTGTGATTATATCACTTTATATGCCAAAGGAGAATTAAGGCAACAAATGGAATTAAGGTTAACCTTAAAATGGGGCAATTATCCTGGAATATCTGGGTGGGTCCAATGTAATTCCAAGGGTCCTTAAATTTGGAAGAGGGAGGCAGAAAAGTCTGAGTCAGAATGATGTGATATGAGAATGACTTGACTGTCCATTGCTGTCTTTGAAGATGAGATAAGGGAGGCTATGGGTCAAAGAATGTGGGTAGCCTCTAGAAGCTAGAAAAGGAACACAGCCCTGCCAACATCTTGATTTTAGCCCAGTGAGCCCCATTTCAGACTTCCAATATCCAGAATAGTAAGATAACAATTTTATATTATTTTAAGCAACAAAGTTTGTGGTATAGTCATGCACCACATTAACGATATTTCAGTCAGTGAAGGGCTGCATATATGACAGTGGTCCCATAAGATTATAATAGAGCTGAAAAATTCCTATCACCTAGTGACATTGTAGCCGTTGTGATGTGGTAGAAGTCTTAATGTCATAGTACAATGTATTCCTCATGTCTTTGTGGTGATGTTGGTGGAAACGAACCTACTGTGTTGCCAGCTGTATAAAAGTATAGCACATATAATTATGTACATAATTATGTATATTATGATAATAACATATGACTATGTTACTGGTTTATGTATTTACTATACTTCACTTTTTATTGTTATTTGAGAATGTCCTACTTCTACTTACACAAAAAGTTAACTGTAAAACAGCCTCAGGTAGGACCTTCAGGAGATATTCCAGAAGAAGGCATAGTTATCCTAGGAGATGACAGTACCATGTGTGTTATTGCACTTGAAGACATTCCAGTTGAACAAGATGTGGAAGTGGAAGACAGTGATATGGGTGATGCAGATCCTATGCAGGTCTAGGCTAACGTGTGTATTTGTGTCTTAGTTTTTAATGAAAAATGTTTACAAAGTGAAAAAAAATAAATAAAAATAGAAAAAGCTCATATAATAAGGATATAAAGAAAAAATAATTTGTGTAACTGTACAATGTGTTGTGTTTTAAGCTAAGTGTTATTATAATACAAAAGAGTCAAAAAGTTAAAAAGTTTTAAAAGTAAAAATGTTACAGTAAACTAAGGTTAATTTATTATTGAAGAAAGAAAAATATTTTCAAATAAATTTAGTGTAATCTAAGTGTACAGTGTTTATAAAATCTATAGTAGTGTACGGTAATATCCTAGAACTTCACATTCACTCACCACTCACTCACTGACTCACCCAGAGCAACTTCCAGTTCTGCAAGCTCTGTTCATGATATATTCCCTATAAAAGTATACCATTTTTGACCTTTTATATTGTATTTTTACTATACATTTTCTATGTTTAAATACACAAAACTTACCGTTGTGTTACAGTAGCCTACAGTATTCAGTACAGTCACATGCTGCACAGGTATGTAGCCCAGGAGCAATAGGCTATACGATGCAGCCTAGGTGTGTAGTAGGCTATATCATCTAGGTTTGTGTAAGTGCACTCTATGATGTTCACAGTATGACAAAATTCCCTAACGATGTACTTCTCAGAACATATCACCATCATTAAGCGATGCATGACTGTAATTTGTTATAGCAACCACAGGAAATTAACACAAATTTATGTCTCCTTTTCTGTCTACTCTGATACATACTGACCTCTATTTTTTTTGCACATAGTTCAACTCTATTTAGTACTTTATTATTCTTGAAGCAGTTCATTGTTTTATCTTTCTAGATAAATTGTGAACTCTAGTGGGGAGCAGGTTTTCACACTAGGTATTGATTTGATTAATTCTCATACAACAATTCCAGTAACAAGAACAACAACAACAGCTAACATTTATTGAGTACTTACTCTGGGCCAACAAATGACTTTTGTAAGCACTTTACCCATATTAATAGCTCATTTAATTATCACAGCAATTTTGTGAGATATGTACCATTATCATCTAAATTTTACAGATAAGGAGGCTAAGACACAAAGCAGTTAAGTAAGTTGTATAAGGTTAACCAGGTAGCAAATGGCACAAAGAGATTTGAATCCAGAAGGTTCAGCTACAGAGCCCATGCTCTTAACCTCTGCACTACATTAAGGGTAAATTTAAGTGGATACATGGTAAAGATGAGTCTTCTTTTAGTTTTTATGATTATGTAAAAAATATTGGGGCTTTTATTCAGCTGGAGCCGCCATCTTCCAGTAAGTTGCCAAAATGAGGAACACAAAGGGAAAGAGGAGAGGCACCCGATACATGTTCTCTAGGCCTTTTAGAAAACATGGAGTTGTTCCTTTGGCCACACACATGTGAATCTATAAGAAAGGTGGTATTGTAGACATCAAGGGAATGGGCACTGTTCAAAAAGGCATGCCCCACAAATGTTACCATGGCAAAACTGGAAGAGTCTACAATGTTACCCAGCATGCTGTTGGAATTGTTGCAAACAAACGAGTTAGGGGCAAGATTCTTGCCAAGAGGATTAATGTGTGTATTGTGCATATTAAGCACTCAAAGAGCTGAGATAGCTTCCAGAAACGTGTGAAGGAAAATGATCAGAAAAAGAAGGAAGCCAAAGAGAAAGGTACCTGGGTTCAACTGAAGCGCCAGCCTGCTCCACTCAGAGAAGCACACTTTGTGGTAACAAATGAAAAGGAGCCCCAGCTGCTGAAACCTACTCCCTGTGAGTTCATGGCATAGTAGGCATCTCACACTTTGTGAGATGCAATGGAAAGGAGCCTAAGGTACTGGGACCTGTTGCCCATGAATTTGTGGCACAGGAAATGAAACTAATAAAAGGCCACTGGACTTAGTTTCTCTTCACTGCGTAGAAGTGTGGTGTCCCCTTCCCCAAAGAAATATTTAAAGCAAATTTTAATTATGTCCTAAAAAATATTTGGATATCAGAAAGTGATTAAACTTTACTTTTGGCCAAGAAGGTATAACAGAGACCAGACTTCCCATACCTCCTGCCTCAGAAAACTGGAAGGCCAGACAAAAATATGTGTAATACTAGGTTTCGACACATTGAACATCAGGTATTGAAGGATAGTGATATCTGAGAAACAGGAGACAAATGAGATGAGCTGAGATTGCCTCAGTGTACTGATGGAGAGAGTTTCTAGGTTGCAGCACAGGGAGAGAGAACCCAGGTGGAGCTATCAGACTTCCTGAATTAAGGAGATGGCTGAGAGTCCAGGGAAACCAAGAATTTTCAGGATAGAGTACCAGATAGGGAAAAACTGTACAAAGAGACAACTCTAGAAATCTATAGAGAGTTACTCTCTAATATTCAGCAGAGGACTGGTCAGTATGTGAATGTGAGGAAACTATCAGATTCTGGTGGAAAGAACTATCCAAAAAGATCAGAAGGAACAGTATCCAGCACTTACACAAGCCTGGGCATAATGTTTATTTCCACCAGCCAGACTGGAAAACTTCATAATCCGTGGGCATTGTTTAGAGTTCTTAGGAGAATCTTTTCTTAGTAGTGAAAAACAATTAGTTCTAGACTAAACACTGACTGCTCTGGGAGCTGCCTAAAAAATCTCAAAATCAAGACCCAAAAAGATCAAATATTTCCAAGTAAATTAATTGCATTCCAGAATAAAGTTCAAGAACACTTATTAAAATACAAAAGTATCTAGCACAAAATAAAGTAAAATTCACATCCGGCACTCAATAAAATAGTTATTAGGCATACAAAGAAGCAGGAAAATACAACCCATAATAATAAGAAAAATCAATCAAAATATATCCAGATAGAGCTGGAACCCATTCTACTAAGTGAAGTATCCCAAGAATGGAAAAGTAAGCACCACATGTACTCACCAGCAAACTGGCTTCACTGATCAACACCTAAGTGCACATATAGGAATAACGTTTATCGGGCGTCGGGCAGATGGGAGGGGTGAGG